>JARQOC010000001.1:384365528-384601220 GCA_033576535.1 Allobates femoralis
GGCCTCGAGGGCCGCACACAGTGCAGGTTTTCAGGATTTCCATAGGATGTGACAGTTGGTTATCAAATGACCAACTGTCAAATTCTAAGGAAATCCTGAAAACCAGGACTGTGTGCGGCCCTCGAGGCCTGGAGTTTGAGACCCCTGCACTACTCCATCCATCTGGACCATCCAGGGTTGATCGGCACTCATCAGTAAACAAGACTGTTTGAAAATTAGTCTTCATGTATGTCTGGGCCCACTGCAACCGTTTCTGCTTGTGAGCACTGTTTAGAGGTGGCCAAATAGTAGGTTTATGCAACACAGCAAGCCTTTGAAGGATTCTACACCTGGAGGTCCGATGGACTCCAGAGGCACCAGCAGCTTCAAATATCTGTTTGTTGGTTTGTAAGGCCTTTATAGCAGCTGCTCTCTTAATCCGATGAACTTGCCTGACAGAAACCTTCCTCATTCTGCCTTTATATGCAGGAACACATCTGTGCTCAGAATCAGCCACAAATCTCTTCACAGTACGATGATCATGCTTACGTTTTTATGCAATATCTAATGTTTTCATCCCTTGTCCAAGGAATTGCACTAATTGTTGCTTTTTGGCAGCAGAGAGATCCTTTTACTTTCAAATGTTACTTGAAAACTGTGGCCTGCTTAATATTGTGGAACACCCAGTTTTTCTTGTATTGGGATCACCTGCCAAACTAATTATCACAGGTATCTGAGATTTCAGTGATACAAAGAACCCTGAGACACAATATACCATCAATGGGTTTCATTGACAAAAAAAAAGCAATGACACTTAATACCAATTTGTATAATAATTTGGAACATTATATATATATATCTATAATATATATATATATATATATTTCTGTTATAGATGCTAACTGAACAGATCAGATCCACCAAGAAGAAAGCCCTCTAGAAGCCAACTTTCTGCTGAATGTTTGCACAGTATCTTGATCTTATTTTACTTTTATCCTACTCTTATTTTGCTAGTGTATACTATTGTGGGTAACACTACTTTTAAAAATTTTTTTTAATAAAAATCTTGTCATTTTACAGGTCTATCAATTTTTTGTGGTACTCTTGATCTAAAGTTTTATCCATTTAGTGTAGCACTGAGTTTTATTCAGTATCAGTTAGATCAGAGGTCCCCAACTCCAGGCCTCAAGGCCCACCAACAGTGCATGTTTTGAGGATTCCCTTGGCATTTGACAATTGGAATCACCACCTGTGCAGGAGATTGAATTACCAACTGTCAAATTTCTAAGGAAATAATGAAAACCTGGACCGTTGGTGGGCCTTGAGGACTGGAGTTGGGGACCTCTGAGTTAGATTATCATTATTTAATGATTCATTATGATTTCATTATTATCATTATGTAAATCTGCACACGAGTCTTACAAAAAAGTTTCAGCCGCAACACCTACATCTAAGCAGTGGGATCTAAATATCCCCCCTCCCCTACCACATACCAGCTCCAGTTTTTATAATACTTAGGCTGGTTTCACATCAAGACCTTTTGGAAGCCATGGCTGTCCTTTGTAAAACGGACAGCCACAGATCTGTATTGCCCTCCATGTATCCCTATGGGCAATGATCTGTACTGATTTGTCCTTAATGGCATCCGATTTTGACAGTGTTCGTTGGTATCAGTTTTTCTGACGGTCACAAAATCATTGCCTGCAGCGTTTTTTGTGTTCCATCAGAAAAATCGGACAGAAACAGACAGTTGGGGTCCGCCGCCCTTTAACATTGGAGTCTATGGACTGCGGATCCGTCAAAAAATCAGATCCGATGTTAGCTCCGTTGTTATGTACTGAGCATGTTCAGAAGCTGTGCTCAGTACATAACTGGTCTCTCCCTCTTCTCCTGTCTCCCCGCTCCTCCCTCCTCCATCTCTCCTGTCTCTCCCCCCGCCTTCCCCTCCCCTCTCCTCTGGTATGAAAAAAAAAATATCCTCAGTGAGGATTCCTCACCCGTCCGCCGGCTCCTGGGATGCCATCGCCTACACCCTAGTCATGTGACATTCAGCTGATCGGGTCTGTCAGGTGTCTCTTTGGATGTTGTTGATGCTGGGTGATCTCCCTGGCCTAGGCCGTGCGCCCTAATGTGAGGTACTCAAAGATTTCCGTTTCCACGAGGTGCTGTGGATAATTTCTATTTCCGGGTCTGTCAGGTGACTGGCAGCCCATCGGAGGTGAAGGTGACAGCAACCCGGGAGCTGGCGGATGGGTGAGGAATTCTCACTGAGGACATTTTTTTTTTCATACCTTAGATAAGAGGAGGGGAGGGGGGGAAGTAAAAGAGACAGGAGAGACAGAGGAGGGAGGAGTGGGGAGGGAAGGAGAGGAGAGGAGAAGAGGGAGAGAGCTGAATCCAAATGGATCCTGCAAAAAATTGGAAATGGGTGTCTATTTGTCATCCGATTGCAGGCATCCATTTGGATCCGTTGCTGTCCGGGGGATCCTGCTAAAAAAATTATCAACTCGGACAGCAAAAAATCTTGATGTGAAACCAGACTAATAGATTAAAAAAAATCTTGTGTGGGGGAAGTGAGTAGGAGTGTGGGAGTGGGTAGGGAATAGAGATGAGCAGACCTGTGGAAGTTCATGTTCTGGGGGTTCAGCCAGACTTTATATAAAGTTCTGTTCTGGACCCGAACTTGACCCTAACCTCATTGGAAGTCACTGACTTGGTAGTTCAGATCCCCACGCACATACAGCCAGCCATAAACAAACCACTTCCAGGTAGGGAGGGTGAGGTTTTAACTCTGATTTTAGGCCCAGTGCAAGCCATTCACACACTTCGAGAAGCTTTTGCTGGGCTGAGCACTGAGTGTAATCAGTCACAGTGATTCTTGCTCCAGTGATTTGCATATGTAAAGCACCGAAACTCTGAACCTGAACACTGACATTTTTTTTAAAGTCCGTGTTTGGTTGAAACTGAACCTTAAAGTCTGGTTTGTTCAAATCTAATGGGGAGCAATGAAAACAAAAGAGTCTACCATTTTACAGTTCCTGTAGAATGATATGTAAAGTTTGATTGCAGATATGCATGATAATGGAAATGCAAACATATATATATACACGGCGCGGGTGTGCGGAGGGGTGGTGAGTATGATGTGAGCGTGGGGGGCAGAGCACAGGAGCGTGGTGGGCAGAGCAGCGGGTTCCAATCGGTAGTGGGGCAGTGAAAGTCCTCGCT
The DNA here is from genome assembly GCA_033576535.1 of Allobates femoralis. Lineage (NCBI taxonomy): Eukaryota > Metazoa > Chordata > Amphibia > Anura > Aromobatidae > Allobates > Allobates femoralis. Next base: position 384,368,733 of record JARQOC010000001.1, read on the forward strand.
ACCGGCAAAGGGCGGCGGCCATGTTGGTTAGTGTCTAAGCCAGCTGCTGTCGGAAGTGACGTCATAAACGTTACATATGTAAATATATAAGACTGGCATCGACCGTATACGTAGGTGCTGGCAGAAAATAATCATACTTACAACAACAATAGATATCTGCCGCGACACTACTATATATATATGAAAAATTCAAATTAATGAGCGGCACTGAAAAGAGAAGATCAAACTGCAATGTGAAAATGTGTAATGCAGAAAACTGCCCTGTGCTATAGTCTGGTAACCACTCATGGACTCCAGTGTGAGGTCCTAGCACACACCTGTTTTTAATTACACCTTTAGACATATAAGCCCACACAGATTCCACCAGCTCACCATTTCACTAGGGCATAGTGTCAGGACCTGGCAGTGGAGGCCCCTTGAAGTGGGTGCCAGGCTTCATCCTCAGTGGCCGCTGATGAGACCAAGACCTCTGTTTTCAACTATAGCACAGGGCAGTTTTCTGCATTACACATTTTCACATTGCAGTTTGATCTTCTCTTTTCAGTGCCGCTCATTAATTTGAATTTTTCATATATATATAGTAGTGTCGCGGCAGATATCTATTGTTGTTGTAAGTATGATTATTTTCTGCCAGCACCTACGTATACGGTCGATGCCAGTCTTATATATTTACATATTGTCCTTTTTGACTGAGCTCCCATTATATATATATTTATTTCCCCTTTCCTCCTTTCATAGTCTGGTAACCACTCATGGACTCCAGTGTGAGGTCCTAGCACACACCTGTTTTTAATTACACCTTTAGACATATAAGCCCACACAGATTCCACCAGCTCACCATTTCACTAGGGCATAGTGTCAGGACCTGGCAGTGGAGGCCCCTTGAAGTGGGTGCCAGGCTTCATCCTCAGTGGCCGCTGATGAGACCAAGACCTCTGTTTTCAACTATAGCACAGGGCAGTTTTCTGCATTACACATTTTCACATTGCAGTTTGATCTTCTCTTTTCAGTGCCGCTCATTAATTTGAATTTTTCATATATATATAGTAGTGTCGCGGCAGATATCTATAAACGTTACATAGTGACGGAAGCTGGCTTAGGGAAATTATTATATAGGATATATATATATATATAATGTTGTGGCCAAAAGTATTGACACCCCTGCAATTCTGTCAGATAATACTCAGTTTCTTCCTGAAAATGATTGCAATCACAAATTCTTTGGTATTTTTATCTTCATTTAATTTGTACGTAGCAATTTAGATGCTCTGCTGTGTCCCATATTTTTCCCTTATGGAGACCAAGGATGGCATGATGGACTCAAACAACAAGGAAATAGTTCACGCCGCATCACACAACTCCAATACTATTATTATATGTTATCTGTCAGAGATTACTTTAACCCACTCCTCAATGGTGGAAAGCTAACACAGTAGATGCATATGTGAAAATCGAAGCTAATCGCTTTCATTACATCCGACACCACCAAAAAGATTTAAAAGTGGAGTATTACTGCCTCCTTCAAGAACATTTAGTCAAACAGTCTATTTAAAAGGGCATCCCAATTGGAAAAACCGTCATTTTACCATCTTCTTTTGAGGGCAGTCCCAGAAATATGCAACAATGCTACTAAGATGCTATGGCTATTGTCACAAAGTATGGTCGACCTGATCTATTTATCACCATGACCTGTAATTCAAAGTGGAGTGAAATTAGTACACATTTAGAACCATGACAGCGTGTTGAACACAGACCAGACTTGGTTGCACGCATCTTTAAAATTAAACTGGAATCCCAACTTAAAGACATTACCAGTGGATTATTTGGAAACGTCACCGCATTGGTCCATGTCATTGAATTTCAAAAGCGTGGTCTTCCAAACGCACATATTTTAATTATTCTTGATAGTCTTTCTAAAATAAGGACTGAACAGGATATAGACAATATCGTATGAGCTGAAATTCCAGATGAAACTTACTACCCTCAGCTCCATACCATTGTTCTTCAACACATGATTCATGGTCCCTGTGGAGAACACAATCCTAATTCTCCCTGTATGGATCTTGGAAAGTGTACCAAAGGTTTCCCTAAACAACCACAGGAATATATCATCAAAGAAAAGGACGGCTATCCCACTTACCGCAAAACCATTGGCAAAACATATCTACACAAGTCTAAGACTATTGACAATTCATGGGTAGTTCCATATAACGCTTTTTACTAAAAAAATACAAGTGTCATATTAATGTCGAAATATGTGCTTCCATTCAAAGTGTTAAGTACTTATTTAAATATGTTTATAAAGGACATGACAAAGCCAATCTTCAAATTGAGCAACATCACATCACACATGATGAAACCAACCAATTTGTTGATGGCAGATATGTTAGTGCACTGGAAGCTGCGTGGAGAATATTTGTTTTCCCTATGCATAAACAATCTCATGCCATCATTCGCCTAGCGGTACATCTGCCTAATTCTCAGCCACTCTATTTTCATGACGATGACTCTGCAGAGAGCATCCAACAAAAACTCACTACCAATTCAACACTTATGGCATATTTCAACCTTAATAAGATTGACCTAAATACACATAACTATTTTTACCGTGAAATTCCCAAACACTACGTTTGGAAAATAGGCACATGGGAACAGAGAAAACGAGGAGGTCTAACTGTTACAGGCAAAATGTATACTGTAAGTGTGAAAGACCAAGCTGCTACAAGTTTTGACAGCATTAAAACCATCAATGGAGTCACGCTTCCAACTTTTAAGGATGCTGCATTAGCACTGGGAGTATTAATCGATGATAGTGTGTGGCGAAATAGATGCCTGCATTCTTAACATGCTTACACAACTTCGAGACATGTTTGCTTTCATCTGTATTTTTGGCCCTCCCACAAATCCACTTGAATTGTGGAATGAATTTAAGGAACATTTTTTTACAAGACTACAGTCATGCATACCACAGCGACACTGCAGAGTGTATCGATTGTGAAGGTTATGCTATGAAAAATGTCCAAGATGTGCTCATACTCCATGGCAAAACTTTTGCAGAGTTCAATTTACCATCCCCAGCAAAAAAATCAAAAAAATCTTCACCAATATGATAAGGACCATGAAGTAACAAAAGCTGCAGAGATGAAAGAGACTCTTAATCAGGAGCAATGTTTTGCCTACGATGTCATTACTCAAGCTTTACAAGACAGTAGTTTAACACCGAAGTGCTTATTTCTTGACGGACCTGGTGGCAGTGGAAAAACCTACCTATACCATCTACTTAGTAATTCTCTAAGGGGACAAGGAGACATTGTCTCACCTGCTGCCACTACAGGTATAGCAGCAAACTTACTAGAAGGAGGCCGAACTGTCCACTCTCTGTATGGCATACCAATTTCTATCAACGAAACATCCGTTTCCAGGATAAAAAACGATACTAATGCTGGAAAGCATTTACAAACAACAAAACTTTTTATTATTGATGAGTGTACAAAGGTACAAAAACATGCCTTGAATGTCATAGATAGACTTCTACGGGACATCATGACAACAAATGTTGCTGACAAAAATAAAACACCGTTTGGAGGTAAAGATATTGTTCTTGGAGGAGACTTCAGACAATGTCTTCCGTCATTGCTCATGGAACAAGAACAGACATTGTAGATTCCTGCATTAAATATTCACACCATTGGCAACATTTTACTAGACTACCACTATTCAACAACATGTGCTCCACTGATCCTAAATACAGCAGTTGGTTGCTTAAACTTGGAAATGGTGAGCTGTCTAATGAACACAATCTTGGAGAGGATGTCATTGAAATACCTCCAGATATGCTTTGCACTGGCTGTATAGTAACCGACATCTTTGGAGACCACATTTGCATTGATGTTAATGACAATGAAAGTGTAAACACTGCTGCATCACATGCTATACTATGTCCAAAAAATGATGACGTTGATTTTCTGAACTCTAGAGTAATGGATCGAATGAGTAGGTATTATACTGTATATACCAGTGATGATTCTGTTGATGCTGATGAAGCTGAAGAATGTGAAAACTACCCCGTTGAATTTTTAAACTCACTGACACCATCAGGAATGCCATCACATCATCTGCAACTTAAAATTGGCACCATTGTATTGCTATTACGAAACCTAAACACTAAGAAAGGTGTCGCCTCATTGTCACTGCCTTACTCCTCAACATCATACAGGCTAAAGTGATTAGTGGCTCAGCTCAAGGAGACATTGTATTTATTCCACGCATCAATTTGTGTCCTTCTGAGACTGGGTTGCCTTTTAAATTAAAACATAGACAGTTTCCAGTGAAACCTGCATTTGAAATGACCATTAACAAATCTAAAGGACAGACCCTCAATCGAGTTGGCATTTTTTTTACCACAACCTGCATTTGCCCATGGTCAATTGTATGTTGCTTTCTCCAGAGTCAAACTACGCAGTAACGTTAGGGTCAAAGTGGTGGATACACCACTTCAAGGAAAATTAGTACCTAATAGCCCAAAGGTCTTCACTAGAAATGTAGTGTACAAAAATGTTTTAGTTTAAACTATTTACGTTACTCCTGGAATAGATAGATATATAGATATAGAAATGATAGTTGCATTCTAAATAGATATACAGAATATACTTCTATACATAGCTTTTGTCACGATTGACTTAGTTAGGACCTGCAGCTCCCTGGCGCCCCCTTAGCCTGCTGGCCAAATCCGGTATTGCCAGAGGATAAGAAAGGAGCCCAGCTGCCCTAATTTATGTTGTCTATTGCGGCACGTGATGTGACAGGATGTATATATACCACCAGTTCCTGCTAGGAACGTATATATACCTCGATCCAGTCACCCTCAGGCCCACAATCACTGAGTTCTCCTCCACAACGAGGTCCATCACGCTGTGATGCCTCCTAATCAACACTTACCATGGAGCAGCTAGCACCCACCATTTCACAGTCCGTCGTAACCTTGGCAGGTGGCACACAACCACTGCTCTTGTGGTTGCCATGCCTGCCTCCATCTCCCTTAGTGCGGATTCCTTGCACCTTCCTGGGATTTTCAGTAATACCACCCTGCGGTGTGATATGACTGAGGTCCCTAACTCCATGATTTACTTTATTAACAGGCAACACATTGACATTTCCCTGCACATTATCAACATTGACATTACTCTTCACATAATCAACATTGACATTACCCTTCACATTATCAACATTGACATTACCCTTCACATTATCAACCTGGACATTACTTGACATGTCATACCTGGGAGGGTTATCAGGAACATAATGGGCAACCAACCGCCCCAAATCTATTCCCAATAACACATTGGCGGGGAGATTCTTGGTTACCCCAACCTCCCTCCACCCTCGTCCCACCCCCCAGTCCATATAAACTTGGACCATGGGCAAATATCGGCACTCACCCCCGATACCGGTGACAGTCAGTGTCTTTTCAGGGATGAGTTCATGAGGATACACGTATTCGGGGCGGATGAGAGTTCGTTCCGCGCCGGAGTCCCTGAGCCCCACAGTGATGGTGTTACCCACCGTGACTGACTGCAAGTTCTCCCGGGAACTCCCACCCGTACCACCCACCAAATAAATAGCAGCACTAGGCCCTGGGGCCTCAGATGAGGGGTTCTTCTTCGCCTCTCCGGACAAGTGGCGCTCACATGTCCCGGTTGTCCACAATTAAAACATTTGCGAACGTCAGCGGTCAGCCAAGTGCTGGCAGCGGGGACAGGGCCTCCAGAAGGACGGCTGGCAGGGGCAGGGATGGTGGTCATTGGTTTACCCCCTTTTCCGTTGGTGACAACTGGCTTCCGCCCCACTGGTCTCCGGTTAGCTTCGTAGGTGTCTGCGATCTGCGCTGCTTTGTTCGCATCTGGTGGCTCCCGATCCATCACGAACTGTCATACCTCAGTGGGGCAAAGATGCAGGAATTGGTCTTTCACCATCAGATCCTTTATCTGCTCAAAGGTGGTCAGTTCCAGTCCTTGGATCCACTGCTCAATGTTGGTTCTGAGCCTGTGCACCACATCACTGTAGCTGTCATGTGGTCCACGCTGGAGGTTCCGGAACTTTCTGCGGTACACCTTAGGAGTCAGCTGGAACCTCTGTATTAGAGCCTTCTTAATGGCCTCATAGTCCCCATCTAGTTCTCGAGGAAGAGACCACAAATGCCACTAGCGCTTTTTCTCTCAACGCTGCGATTAGGTACCGGCCATACTGGTCACGTGGCAGCTGGTACTGTAAACAAGTCTTTTCAAAACCCCTCAAAAAGTGTCCAGGTCCCCTTTGTCATCCAGCACAGGAAAATGCTCTAGACGGGGTTTGAAGGTGGTTGGACTAGTCGATTCACAGTTCAGTGGGGTGGATGACTACCTTCCCAGCTGGGCCATCAGCAGGTCGTGGTCTCTCTGAGCTTGGACCTGCCGCTCTGCTGCCTCTCGCTTGGCTTGGGCCTCGGCTTTTCTCAGCCTCTTGCTCAGCTCTCTCAGCCTCTCGCTCGGCTTTCTCAGCCTCTCGCTCGTCTTGGGCTCGCCGCTCTGCAGCCGCCTGGTATTGCTGAATGAGCTGCAGGCGTCCAAGATAATCCTACATATGCAAATAGTTTGTTTCATAGATATGTCATAGACAAGTTTAGATTCATAGAAACTAGGGATGAGCGAGTATACTCGTTACTCGGCGATTAGTACGGGTACTCGTTCTACTCGTTACTCTGCGAGTATCCTAGCGATTACTCGCAGAGTAACGAGTCTAGTTTAAATCAATGGAGAATGCAATTCCTCTGCTGCTGGACCCTATAAGGACTGGCAGCAGAGGAAAAACCTGCAATTTCCCATTTCATTGTTTAAAAGCCAGCGGTAAAAAGCCACTGGCTTTTAAACAATGCTGACAGCTGCTGACAACTTCCCTGCCGCCTGACAGCTGGATCCTCCGCTCCCCTCACCGCCTCCCCACCCTATCCTAACTTAGGATCGGGGGGGAGCGGAGGATCCTGCTGTCAGCAGAGGCTGTCACTATTGTTTGGGAGCGGGGGGGCGGATGGGGCCGGTTCACTCACCGTCCTCCATCCTCTGCGCCGCCCGCCGTCTTCTTCCCTGTTTCTTTGCGACTGCAGCCGTATAGAACCGGATTCTCTTGGATTGTAACGTCCAGTGCAATCTGGCGCCCCAGAACATGGGACTCTATGGTCCCGGATTGCTCCGACCAGGGCAATCCGGTTTATAATCCGGTTTTCTCTTTTTGACCTTCCCGCCTGGATTTTCAAATGAACAGCTGACTAGGTCAGCTGTTCATTTGAAGTACCCTTGCTGGCACGGTTCATGTGAGTTCATCTTTGCCTGCATGAACTCACATGAACTTTCCCAGGGTGCACAGCTCTGCTACATCTCTGGTGGAGGTTTTCTACCAGAGATGTAGCAGAGCTAAAGAAGAACCCTGGATTGGACTACGTTGGAAGAGGATTTTTTATAAATAAAGATGGAGTCCCTAAGTGTCTTTTTGTTTTTTTTTTTTTCAAATAAAAATGTTTTTTCTCTGTGTTGTGTTTTTTTTTTAAATTCACTAGAAATTCATGGTGGTAATGTCTCTATTGGCGTGACCGCCATGAATTTCGGGCTTTGGACCCAACTCTTCCAGGGCCCTGGTGCGGTGGCTCACTGGGTAATAAAGGGGTTAGGGCCAGCTTTGTATTATCAGCTGGCCCTAAGCCCGAATTTCATGGGGTCACGCCAATATTAGACATGAATGCCATGAATTTCAGACTTGGGACCCAACTCTTCCAGGGCCCTGGTGCGGTGGCTCACTGGGTAATAAAGGGGTTATGGGCCAGCTTTGTATTATCAGCTGCCCTAAGCCTGAAATTCATGGCGGTCACGCCAATAGTACACATTACCGCCATGAATTTCTAGTGAATTTTTTATAAAAAACACAGGGAAGCTGTCAGCAGCTGTCAGCATTGTTTAAAAGCCGCTGGCTTTTAAACAATAAAATGGGCAATTGCAGGTTTTTCCTCTGCTGCCAGACCTTATAGGGTCCAGCAGCAGAGGAATTACTCGCAATAACTCGCTTCCCCATTGACTTACATTGGACTCGCTAGACTCGTAACGAGTACCAAGTATTAGGACCTACTCGTTACGAGTCTAGCGAGTCCGAGTATTTTAGTACTCGCTCATTCCTAACAGAAACATATATAGCTATACATAGATTTGAAAAAAAAAAAAAAAAAAAAAATTAGATGCACACGTATATAGATTTCAACTACTTAGACAACACATACGTATATAACTTAGGTCATAATAATTAGACTACTTTATTTTATTTATATAGCACTATTAATTCCATAGTACTTTACATACATCAGTAATGCTGTCTCTCTTGAGGCTTACTATGTAAACATCCTCTGTACATAAATACGTAGGAGTGATACATTTACACATCTTTCAAAATATAAGTTTAACACACAGTAAGTATAAGACGTGTATCATCCAAATTGTGAATTTTGGTGATATGAACCCGGATGTAAAGCTCCAGCATCATAGCTGCTGAGAAATGTTATTTATTCTTATAACAGGGTCGGGTTTTTGTGAACAGCTAAAGAGATGGGTGGGATGGCTGTTCACCACATCTCCATCTCAAGGTGTGCTGCTCTTAGTGTCATACAACACATGCTCAACATCACATCACCATCCCCCGATACCTTAATCTGTTATTATATATATATATACATTATTTTTAGCTACTGTTAAAAGAAAAAAAATATTTTTTTTACATATACTTTGTCTGTGGATTTGTGATGTGGCATATTTTGTTTGCAGTGAAAGCTGTAGTTTTCACTGGTATCATTCCATTTTTGGGGTGTGTTACCTGTAGATTTTTTTCATGTAATTATTTTTGCAGCAATAATTGCAGACAAATGTGGCCCTACAAAGTATTGACCCCTGGGGGGGGGCTGAATAGAAATGTACATCACAAGTTTCATATTTATATTATTTATACTATTTAAAAAAACATATGTCATTTAATTTATACTTTACAAATATTTGTACTTCATGTTTGTATATCACATAAAATCCCCCCAAAATACATTTAAGTTTGTGGATATAACGTGAAAATATGTGTAAAATTTTACGGGGTATGAACATTTATTAAATGTAGATTGTCTGCCTCAGATCGGCAACATGTTAAAGATGATTGCCTGAGAGAAAATGAAAGGTCCCAAATTGCACATTGAACTACATAGCCAGTTAGATGAATGCTCATAAGTAAAATAAGTATGCCATAATTTAAAGTTAAAGAGGATGTCAAATCTTGTGTAATAAATCCTTTATCATTACATGTGCTTAATGACAATTAATGTAACTCTTTTTTCACATCCAGAGGCTTAAAACTGGCCATTTTCTTACTTTAGCTAGTTGCAATGTTAAGAATTATTCACATTTTTGAGTGTTCTTTTAGTCTATGGGCCTTTTTGTCCATGTCTTGTGCTCTGATGGACATATCCCTCAATATACTGTACATTGGAACAACATGTAGCCCACATGTACTATTCATGTGAATGGATCTATATTGTATCCTTAAGCTGTGTGTTTTTACTAACTAAGTCTAGGAAAAACTTAGGAAACCTCCATCAAGTTTCTCGTATTATAAAAGCATGACAAAGAATGATTACTGACATAGCTGTGACCCTCTGGACAGGTCCTGCCCCTCCTGTACCTGTACGTCCTGATCGCCTAGATTTAGTGTACTTGTTCTTGTCTCCTCATCCTCATGTAAAGCGCCATGGAACCCAATGCGCTATATAAAATATAATAATAATATATAATGACTACAACAGACTGAAAATGTGTCCTTTTTTTTAATAAGTATGAATATAGGCACCAAATGTGTGAAATCTGCCTAAAAATGGGTTCATACAGCCATTGCTGAAATTGGACCAGTCATGTCCATGAATTGCTGCTCTGTATGTACTGTAATTCTGGATTTGCCCTTTCTCAGGTGTACTGTTGTTGACCTATGTCTGTATCTCTTGCTTTTACTCTTGTTCTATTCACTCCATAATATAGCTAAGGCTGGTTTCACATCGCAATTTTTTCCTGTCCGTGGGGATCCTATTTTTTGCAGGACCCCAAGACAGGAAAGGAGAGGATCGGATGTGTGCATTCGCATGCCATTTCTGTGTCTGAATCTGTGATTTTCACAGATCCGGACACAGAAAAGCCCCAGCCTGCAATGTGCAGGCAAGTGGGGAATTTCACTTTCGCAATGTATATACAAACATTGCGGAAGTGAAGCAAGGGTTAAAATTAAAAAGAAAAGATCCTCACCACTCTGGCATATGTCCCGCGAAGTGCGCCATTTATCTCTGAGGTTAAGTACCTGTGTATCAGCTGACTGGCCAGGGCGGGGCAACCCGATTAGCTGATCGGTCACATGACCGCATCAGCTGAGCGGTTTAAATCTCCTGTCCACCAAAACCGATCGGCGGGCAGAAGATTTAAACCACTCAGCTGAAGCGGTCATGTGACCTGTCAGCTGAGTGGGTTGCCCCACCTGGTCAGCTGATGCACAGGTCCTCAAGCCCCTGGAGCTACGGTAGATGCCGCGGCTTATATCACGGGACACACGCCGGAGAGGTGAGGATTTTTTTTATTTTTAACCCTTGCTTCACTTCCGCAATGTATGTAATATACATTGCGGAAGTAAAATAACACAGGAAAAGAGCAGTTTCAGTGTACTGAGCATGCTTACTACATTAATATCGGGCTCGGGAAACAATCCGATGTTTTCCCGGACCCATGCTCCATAGGCCCCATGTTATTTGCCACGGATCGTGCCACATCTGATTCTGTCCGATTTGGTCCGCTATGCCCAAAATTGGAGCAGTCTCCGATTCTGGGTAGAGCAAAAAATCGAACAGAATCGGAACCGTCACAAATCGGACAGCAATCGAGCACCAATCCGTGCTCATAGGGATACATGGTGGCCAAATCGCAACTTACAACGGACAGGCACAGATGGCCATTTTACAAAGAGTGCCCCTCAACATATTCAACACTGCTGTCAGGTAGTTTGTTAACCCTTCAGCTGCTTTGCAGGAATTAATGCAAAGTGGCATGACCGGAAAGAAAAACAATACTTTTACCACCTAAATGTTGGTGACTTCTGAACAGATTACTATAGCCAATAAGGCTGCTATTTGACCCTGAATTGCCATGGCAACCATCAGGATAACAAATCATGATCTTAGTATGACTATGGGGTTAAAGAGGAACCCGCACAGTTTATAAATCATCCATATTCAATAATCACTATTGACAGCAACATCTAAGAGGTTAAATAGTTATGGTCGGTGCCAACATGATCGTGACTGATGAAGCAGATTGTCAGCCATAGTGTATGGCGACAGCTGCTGCATTTTCATCTGTCGGATGATGCTATTGACATAAATTCCTGGTCAGTTTTAAGTCGTATTGGTGGTCACTAAGGGGTACATTGCGTCTCAAGCTTTTAAATAGAAATACAAATGTGTACATTCAATGTCACAGCAGAGTTTTTGAACATTTTGAGAAATTGAAACAAGTTTTTTTGTAAGTTAGGGACCCTTCACATCAGCGGTTTTTTAAATTTATGGCAGATTTTGTCACTTCTGCCATGTAAAGGTTCGCTTGTGGCAAGCCCCATTCATTCTTTATGGGACTTGGAGTCAAGTGCGGAAAGTGCAGTTTTGCTGGATCCGGCAAATCCAGCATTTGCGGCTGGGTAAAAAACCCGCTAATAGCAGCGTTTTTTTTGCTGCGCTACAAGTGGCAGATCTGCCGGATCAGGCAAAACTGCACCTGCCGCGCCTGGCCCAAAGTCCCATAGAGAATGAATGGGGCTTGCCGCAAGTCAGCCATTACGTGGCAGATGCTGCAAAGCTGCTGGATCTGCCGCAATCAGCAGGAAAGGCTGATGAGAAAGCAACCTTAGAGAGGAAAACGTTTGTAAAGTATGTTTATTGAAAAAGAGAGCAGAGAGCCACAGAACTATGAATCCATGGACAATGATGATAGGAAACTGTATGGGATTACTATCCATACATTATATACATATATAACTATAGCTACTAAAATGAAAATTCAGAGCATTTAATTAATAGAATGAAGGAGCAGGAAGATTGCTATTCTGGTCCTTGTATTTTCATCTGCATGAGGCAGAGTATTTTGAACATTCGCATGAAGTGTACTTCAATGCCTTTTCACCTGTAACTCTTTGAAAGCCTTACTCCTACTAATTCAATGTGCTAGTACATCTGAGAAATTGCACATGAGAATTAGCATATTTTATGCTTGATGTAGTTTAGATGAAAGAACTGCTATTATAAAATGGAGCTAAATAATCAGGGACGATCAGAACTTGCACTTGCAATTAATTATTTTCGCTGTCTATTGTAGTTGAGTCATTCTCCTATATTTTATGGACTTGAGTGCTATTTTAACACAAACCAAAACAATGTAAGATATAATAATTAAGCATAGGTGCTACATTTTGGATTCTATCATGTTATCAGACAAATATTAAACATTAAGTTACTTTTTATATAATGCTTTTAAGGTAGGCTGCAGAAACTGTTCACAGTTAGGATAAAAAGGACCTGTCACTTGCTCAAAAAATTGAATACCTTGTAAAAACCTTTGAGCTTCTGCCTCACTTTTCCATTTATGCTGTCATTTACTTGCATAGAAATATTCACATTTGTTGCTTTTGGAGTGTAATATGTGAAATCTCTGCTTGCAATCCAACTGAGCTTTTCTTCAGAGTATTCTCTGGGGATGTCAACTGTGCCTCTCTCTTCCCAAACACTGCCAATAACACAATTTAGCATAATCTTATAAAGTGCTAGATTAACTGCCAAGATGTGATCTGGGAGGAGTCAAAGCACAAACTCCCAGAGAATACTCTGAAGAAACACTGAAGAGATTTCCTATTCTGTGCCACAAAAAAATTAAGCTTGCATGTGAAAACATCTGCAATGGAGCAACTGAGCAAAAAGTGGAAAAGAATAGAAGAATCAGGTGAGTTTAGAGATTTCAATGTGTTTAATGAACATTTGTTTTCCTGCGTACATGCAATGTGTGTATCTGCTGAGCAAATTAACAAATGTTCATACAAACACGTAGAAATATCTCAGATAGCACACACTACTCATATGCCTCAGATACACACAATGACACTGCTTCATGCTTCAACACAAGATACACTGCTCGGGAGAGCAGCACCGACAGGAGGATACAGACCCGCCATAAGAGTGATTTTCACTGAAGTTTCCTTGTGTGCTCTCCGAGCAGAGCAGTGCATAGGGTGTGGCATTGATGTCACTACATGAATATTCATTCCTTGGGCAGTGGACATTATACAAGTAAGCAGTCATTGTGATTGACAGATAGAATGAATCTCTTTTTTGCAGTTTACAGAGGATAGGGGTTGAATATAAATAAAAGAAATACATGAATAGAAAGAGCTTCACCAGAGGAATTAGAAAATTATATCAGTTAGATACAGATTTTTTTTACCTGACAGATTCCCTTTAACACAACTGAGGGTCAAAATGAGTATTTTGTGATGCCTTTTGAGCTATGTAATACACAAATGTTTTTCAGAATTTTGTTAATGACATATTTAGAGATATAAAGGAACAGTATGTGGTTGTCTACTGTACCTGGATGATATCTTCATTTATTAAATGTTATTATGTCACTGTCATGATGTAGTGGAAATGTTGGTGTGGGAATGGCAGTTACGGGCAGGGTGACCAGGGAAAACTTGTCTGACCCTAGACTGGGAATCCTAAATAGCCCTGACCCCGAATGTATCTCTGAAGGTGAGAAGGTTTGGGTCTCCAGCCTATTCCCTAACTCCTCCACTAGCCCTGCGCTACTTCCTCACCTCCTCCACTGAACTGGGTACAGCAATTCAAAGGAAAGGACTTCAGCATCAGAAACAATCAGGTCTGCATAGCTTGGCTTCCAGAGTGAAAGTTTATGGCAGCACCACCTAGTGAAGAAGAGGCTACATAAAGGCCAGAGGTGGAGACTCACACATTAACTTCACATCCACTAGGACAGAAAGCAGCACACGGCAATAGAAATGCATTAACTTATGCAGTACTAGAGGGAATTTCACACAGTTTAACTTACACCAGCATCAAGTATAGGCGCAGATAATCAGCGCTATACAGTGCGTGACAGTCACACATTAATATGTAAATACCATACTCCAGAGACTCAGAGATAATTTATTTGTGAAGCTTGAAAAATGTGTGTTCTTGGTTGAAGAATAAATTTCCTGGGGTATATCTTGACTTGTAATGATTTTCTAATGGACTCCTCTAAGGTTCTAGCTGTTTTAAGTGATGGGTATAACCGAAGACACTGAAGGCCTTGCAGAGTTTCCTTGAGTTTGTCAAGTAATATCATTAATTTATTACGAATTTTTCAAAGATTGACAAACCCTTTACTGACTTGACCTAGAAAGGGGAAGATTTCGTTATCTGGAAGCCAGAGGCTGTCCGTGCCTTCACGGAACTAAAGGAGTGTTTAAAACATGAGCCTGTATTGGTCCAGCCTGACTTAGAACATCTTTTTTATAGTGTATGTTGATGCCTTAGAGATTGGAGTGGGAGCACTGTTGTACAGGGTACACCATCTCTCACTTATCTCCGCCCTTGTGCCTTCTTGTCATGAAAATATTCATCTGCTGAAAATAACTATGATATTGACAATCATGAATTTTTGGCAATCAAATGGCCCTTTGAGAAATGATGCCACTTCCTCGAAGGTGCCAAACATAAATCCATGGTTATTATTAACCACAAAAATATGACGTATCTTGAGTTAGCCAAAAGATTAAATCCTAGGCAAGTTAGATGGGCCTTATTCTTCCTAAGGTTTGACATTGTAGTGATGTTTAGATTTGTAACAAAAAAACAGAAAGCCAATCCCTCTCCTAATGTTTCTGCCCATTCCAAACCTCAGTCTCAGAACAAGTCCCCATTCTAGCAGAGGGTATAATTGTGTTTGTGGACTCTTTAGATCTCAACAAGGAGATTCATAAAAATCAAGAACTTGCCCCTGACAATACTCCTTGTCAAAAATTATTTGTACCTTCTTAATTTCATCTAAGACTGCTACATGAGTCTTGTTCATGGTTGAATTTGTTCATGGGGCATTTGAGTCCCCTCTTATCACTCAGTCCTTCCTGCCACTGGGTTGCATCTTTTTTTATTGAAGTTTTATTGACGATCTATCTTTTATTTCAAAAGGAAAACAGAATGAGGTAGATAATTTTGTTCAGAATCTTAATAAAAATCTGTGGAGATGAATGTTTTAAGTTACCAGCTAACCAGATCGGATGCAAGTTCTGGATCTTATTATTACCAAGGATGCATTGGGTACCATCACTAAGTCAACCTTTTTCAAGAAGGTGGATGTGAATAGTTATTTGGAGTTTTCCAGCAGACACTTTCCAAATAGGATTAAGGATATCACTTATGGGCAATATTGGCTCATTCAATAACAATGTACCCATCAATCAGACTTTATCCATGATGCCAAAATACTGAGGAGTAGATTTGTAAAAAAGGGTACTCAAAGCATCTAGATGTGAATGCCTTTAATAGAACAAAACATTATTACCTGATGACTGTATAATGAGAATTCAGGAATGCACTACGAAAGAAAAAAAAGGCAAAAATGGTGCCTTTATCAACAGTCTCATCATCACATTTAATAAATCTTATGAGGTTGATAGACAGCTCAGTAGAAAGCATTAACACATTTAGCATTGTGACCCTGTTTTGTCCTCTGCAATACCAAAATATCCTACACACATCTTTAGGAGAAATGTTAACCTGAAAAATCTTGTTGCTGCCAGTCACATTCTAAATATTGGTATTGAACCAATTAACCCCTCCAGAGATGTGGGTGCAGGGGTTCTGTAGGTGTCTATGTTGTGAAGTCATGCACCATGACACTATATATTTTAGATCGAACACCATGGGAGAGGAATTTAACATGAAAAATACTTGCACTGTGGTTCTTCATTTATTATAAACTGTATATGCTTGAGCGTACATGTGGTATGTACACACAAGCACCTGACGCAGGAAGTACTGTGCGATAGTGTGCTACACTCACCTGATGCTTTATGGTGTCCTATAAATTTAGTTCTGTCTTTAGGGGTACACGCTTGTGGGGTGTACACGCGGCATCTCATTCGAAGTGGCATCGAGTGCTAAGTGGCGGCAGTTACTTCAATTGCAGTCAGGGCAGAAGTTAACCCACACTCATTCACTCTCCTTTTTAACTTTGTCCTTTTTTTCAATGTCTGTTTTCCTATGTGCATTTGGCATCCATTTTCACCGCCTCATCCCCCTCCATCACACCTCATCCACATCAGCCCCTCTCTCCTTCCCTCTACTATGTACAGCTCACATGCTCTCCTCACCGTGCTGAAGAATCTAAGTTCATCATGTCCTGGGGTATTGCATCAAAAACCATGTCACAAATCCAAAAACTATTTGCCTTTTCTCTTTTTACTGCTGCTCTTGTCAGGTGATATATCTCCTAATCCTGGTCCACCCTCTGCCAACTTCAACCCCTCCCCCACCTCACATAGAAATCCTACTAACCTTATTAACATTACTTGCACACCTTCATCTTCCTCTTTTAATAGTGCACTCTGGAATCCATGGTCTGTATGTAACAAACCTGCTTACATTCATAACTACTTTCTTACTAACTCTTAATCTGCTGGGCCTCACTGAAACCTGGATCCAGGACTCAGACACTGTTTCTCCTGTCCCTATTTTGCATGGCAGCTTGCATTTTTCCCATTCCCCGAGATCTGGGAACAGCCATGATGGTGGAGTCGGCTTACTTTTGTCTCCACAATGTACTTTCCAGGACATCCCTGCAGCTCCTTCAGTCTCATTCCCTTCTTTTGAAGTCCACACCATTAAGCTATTCCATCCCCTCCCCCTCAGAGTAGAACTTCATGTCCTTGGAATTACCAACCCGTCTGGGAGACTTTAACATCCCAACAAATAGCCTAATCATCCCATCTGCATCCTAGCTTCTATCTCTAATCACTTCTCTTGGCCTCTCACAGCTATCAACCTCTGAGACACACAAAGATGGTAACACCCTTGACCTGGTCTTTATCCATCTCTGTTCAACCTCATCCTTAGACAATTTACCTCTCCCTCTCTCTGACCACAACATTCTCTCCTTCACACTCACAAATCCCTGCACACCTCAGAAAATTCCTAACTATCATACATTCAGAAATCTTCAGGCCAACAACCCGCATACACTCACAGACTCTCTACACTCATCACTGTCCCCAATCTCCTCTTTCTCCTGCTCGGATCTGGCAGTGAATCACTACAATGACACTCTCAGATGCACCCTGGACCAAGTTGTGCCCCTAACCATCAAAACCTCCAAACAGAGTAAAACAGTCCAGGCTTACTTCACAAACTTGATTCCTCCAGCTATGCTGTAGGAGTGCTGAATGCCTATGGAAGAAAACTCACACATCAGATAACATAAATTTATAGTGAATAAAGTTAAGAACCTATAACTCTGCCCTTCATCTTGCCAAACAGAAACACTTTACTTCCCTAACCTCATCATCATCCAACAATCCAAAGAAACTTTTTGACACCTTTTACTCTCTCCTCAGTACTAAAGTGCAGACCCCTATCACTGACCTTTGTGCTCATGACCTGGCTTTTTAGTTTACAGAAAAAATAGAAAATATACACCAGGAAATCTGCTCCCAACCTCCAAGTGCTGTTATTACTATCCCTCCCCACATCTCCTCTTGCTTACTCTCCACATTTGACTCAATCACAAAAGAAGAAGTCTCCAGGCTCCTCTCTTCCTCTCGTTCTACTACATGCATCACTGACCCCATTCCCTTACACTTACTCCAGTTTCTATCTCCGGTCATCACTACTCACTTAACTAAAATCTTCACTCTCTCCCTCTCCTCTGGCATCTTTCCTTCCTTATTGAAACACTATATCGTTTCCCCATTACTAAAGAAATCTTCTCTTGATCCATACTGCACAAATAAAACACAGACCAGTCTCCAGTCTCCACTTCATCTCTAAACTCTTGGAGCACCGGTCTACTCACGCCTTACATGTTGCCTCTCCACTCACTCTCTTCTAGAACCATTACAGTCTGGATTCTGCCTCCTACAATCTACAGAAACTGCCCTCATCAAATTGACCAATGATCTTCTGATGGCAAAACGTAATAGTGACCACTCTCTGCTTATTCTCCTTGACCTCTCTGCAGCTTTTGACACTGTTGACCACCATCTCCTACTCTCCATGCTGCATTCCATTGGCATGAAGCACACTGCTCCCTCCTGGCTCTCCTCCTATCTCTCTGATCACTCTTTCAGTGTATCATTCGCTGGCTCCACTTCCTCCCCTCAGGGCTCAGTCCTCAGTCCTCTTCTCTTCTCTCTCTACACAGCCCCGATTGGACACACCATCAGCAGATTTGGCTTCCAGTGCCATCTATATGCTGATGGAAAAAAATAGTTGCAGTTCTAATAGCACTAAGGAAGGAGGGCAAGGGAAATTATTGTAGTGAACAGACCTTTATTACAAACACGGTCCCTCAAACTCCACTACGCGTTTCGACGTTACCGTCTTCATCAGGTGGACCGTGTTCGTAATAAAGGTCTGTTCACTACAATAATTTCCCTTGCCCTCCTTCCTTAGTGCTATTAGAACCACAACTATTTTTTTCCTGTGCACTTCTCTCCCTTCTGAGGGACTGTGCGGTTCAGCAGCTTTGGAAGAGAGGCATCGCTTACTAAAGGACCTGATTATCCGAGTCTGGAGGACTACTAGGACCTTTCTGATGTCACCGTTTTGGATCACGTGACCGGTTGGAAGTGACGCTGCTCTCTCCCTGGCATGAGGATTGTCTCGGGGATGCCCTGCTGGTATTTCTCCACAGGAGGCTGTCACTGGAGTTGTACCCAGCCAGTACAACTCCGTAAGGTGAGTGGAACCCCGCTTTCCTTGTGATACGGTTTAACCCTGAGGTGCTTCACATTTGCACTCCTTCTTTTTTTTTATTTCTTACATCTATATGCTGATGACACACAATTATACACTTCAGCCCCTGACCTTACCCCTTCGGTATTAAAGAACACCAATGACTGTCTAGCTGCAGTTTCTAACATCATGTCCGTTCTCTATTTGAAACTAAACCTTTCCAAAACTAAACTCCTTCTGCTCCCACCCTCCACTAACCTCCCTAAATCTGACATCTCTCTTTCAGTTTGCGGCACCACGATAACGCGTTGGCAGCAGGCTCGCTGTCTGGGTGTTATGTTTGACACTGATCTCTCCTTCTCCTCCCACAAACAATCTCTTGTCCGCTCCTGTCGCTTACACCTGAAGAATATCTTTAGAGTCCTCCCCTTTCTCACCATGGAAACAACAAAAACCCTCACCGTGGCCCTAATCCATTCCCGCCTTCACTACTGCAATTCTCTATTAAGTGGCCTCCCCTCTCCAGTCCATTATGGTGGACAACACTATGATAAAATTAGAGCTGTAGCTCAATACCTCTTGATTGTCTACAACGCTGTGATGATCTGTGATTAATTTACCTGTTTTTTGGCACCCAATCTCGTATATACGGTCGCTTATGTGATGTCATTTTTTTTGTGTATATTATATACCAAACTAACTGTGCATAACATTATGTATGTTTCTGGACAAAAATCCATATAGCTAGATCTATTTTAATTGCCAAAGTCACCAATATATATTTTAAATAGAGGTTTATTTTGCTCTGTGTAATAGCTCTTACTCCTAATGTACCTCCACCTTGAATACCCACCCGGGCTCTGGGTAAATTGTATGATGTTTTGTGTGGCAGAGGGAAATTGGTTTTAATTTTTTTTAACACGCATTAAGGTTTTTTATTTTTTTAGTTATTTATTTTTCACCTGCATATTGTTTGTGCACACTTCATATAGAAGCTCCTTGTTCTTCCCTTTTGCTCTCCAGTCCATCCTTAATGCAGCAGCCAGGATCACCCATCTGGCCAGTCGTTACTCAGATGCCTCTGCTCTGTGCCAGTCATTGCACTGGCTACCTGTACACTGCAGGATCAAATTCAAATTGCTTGTTCTCACCCACAAAGCTCTTCACAGTGCAGCACCCCCGTACATCTCCTCCCTCATCTCTGTCTATCATCCCACCCATTCTCTACGTTCTTCAAATGACCTTCACTACCATCTGCACAAATCTGATCCTCCCACTCCTGGCTCCAAGACTTCTCTAGAGCTACACCAATCCTCTGGAATGCTCTACCCCAAGAAATCAGGACTATCCACAACTTGCATGGCTTCAGACAATCCCTAAAAACACATCTTTTTAAGGCAGCCTATCATACACCCTAATAGAAGTCCTTTGCACTGTAGATAGTGAATGGGCTATCTCTCTTGACATTACTCTTCTACAAACTCCACCAAACCAAAAAGGTCTACACAGATTGTCTGATGACCATTCATGTAAGCTTATTTCTATCCCCCATTTCCTCAATATCCCTGGACCATTACTTCAATAAGCCCCTGTACCTTGTGCAATCCCCTATCCCATTGTAGATTGTAAGCTCTTTTGAGCAGGGTCACCTTCATTTCTTGCTTTATTTATTGTATTTTCTTTTTTACATTGATTCTATGCCTATTGCTTTGTATCCAATTATTGTACTGTATTTGTTCTCTACTGCAATTACTTACTGTATTATATTTTCTGTACTCTACCCATTGTATTGTAAAGCGCTGCAGAATATGTTGGCGCTATATAAATAAAGATTTATTATTATTATATACAATATCTCACCGCTTGCACCTGAAGAACATATCAAGAATGCACTCCTTTCTCACCATGAAAAAACCAAAAACACTAACTGTTGCCCTGATCCACTCCCACATTGATTATTGTAATTCTTTGTTAACTGGCCTCCCCCTCACTAAAGTTTCCCTTCTCCAGTCCATCTTCAATGCAGCAGCCAGGGTCACCTATCTGGCTAGCCATTACTAGGACACCTCCTCTCTGTGCCAGTAATTGCACTGGCTGCCCATACATTATAGGATTCAATTTAAATTGCTTGTTCTCACCCACAAGGCTCTTCACAGTGCGGCACCTCCATACATCCCCTCCCTCATCTCTGTCTGTCACCCCACCTGTTCTCTGCGTTCTACAAGTGACCTTCAACTAATATTCACACTAATGTGAACCTCCCACTACCGACTCCAAGACTTCTCCTGAGCTGCAATAATTCTCTGGAATGCTCTACCCCAAGAAACTAGGACCATACACAACTTACACTGTTTTAGGTGCTCCCTAAAATCAAATCTATTTAAGGCAGCCTATTACAAACCCTAATCAAAGTCCTTTATATATAGCCCATTCACTGCTTCTCTGAACATAATTCTCCATCAAGTTCTACCTAATCCAAAAGCTCTATTGGCCGGTTGGCCACTCATGCAACCCTTAACGACCTCCCCCCCATTTTTCCAAGATTGCAGGACCCTCATTGTAAATAAGCACTTGTACTTTGTGTCACTGTCACCTTATTGTAGATTGTAAGCTCTTATGAGCAGGGTCAACTTTTTTTTCCCTTTAATTATTGTATTGTATTTTTATATTAATTGTTGCGTATGAACATGTCCCCTCTGAATTGTAAAGCGCTGTGGAATATTTTGGCGCTATATAAATAAAGATTATTATTATGTGATATGCAATACATAGGACGCACTATTCAGACGATTTGCAAACACCTTCATACACGCAGACACAATATCAAGGGGGGTGGAATATCATAGTGCTTCAAAATATTATTCTATTGAGCACGATTTGGACCCCAATTCTATGAAACTGATTGTAATTGAGCGTATCCCAAAATCCACTCAAGATCGCTTTAATAAACTGATTCTCAAGGAATCCTATTGGACATCCAAATTGGGAACTTTACATCTTGAAAGTCTCAATATAAGTATAGAAGAAATAAATAATCCTTTCCAATTTAGTCATATTGATTACTTCATTAATTCCATGGTGCTGAACATGAAAAGGGGTTACAGGTTAGGATTTTTGTGTAATTTAGGAGAGAATTGATAATTCCTTTTGGTTAGGATGATTTTTTTTCATCATTATTGTAAAATCTTTTGTTGTATTCTTATTTTAGTGTGTTTTTATTTGTAGTTTTGTATTCCACTAATTATGTTAATTGCATTCCATTGTATTATCTTATGTATATACTAGCTGTGAGCCCGATGCAAATGCATCGGGTGTCTAGAATATTTTTATTTTTTTTTAGATTTTCAAATAATAATCCAATATAGTAGATAGGAATTTTTTATTTTATTATTTATTTTGTTTTGTTTTTTTACTATTTTTATTATTATTAAATGTATTTATTATTTGTTATTTTATGAAAATTTATTTGTATTAAAATTATTTTATTTTATTTAAAAACCGCATCTGCGGCGCGGTTGCGGTAATCCCCATAGAAAGTATAGGGGGACTTGCGGCAGGTGCGGCAAAACCGCACTTGCCGCACCTGCCGCAAGTCCCCCTATACTTTCTAAGGGGATTACCGCAACCGCGCCGCAAGTGCTCGCACTCAGCCAGCGACTCGCTGCCGCACCTGCCGCAAGTCCCCCTATACTTTCTATGGGGATTACCGCAACCGCGCCGCAAGTGTAGCGACTCGCAATGGCCTCGCGGCCATTGCTCGCGCTACACAGCGACTCGCAATAGATCCCCATTGAAAGTATAGGGGGAGTTGCGGCAGATGCGGCAGCTGAGGTAGCGACTCGCAATGGCCTCGCGGCCATTGCTCGCGCTACCTCAGCGGTAAATCGCTAACTTTGTAGCCGGGCCTCTGGTTCTATTTTCGGCCAGCGACTCGCAATGGCCGCTTCGCGGCCATTGCTCGCGCGTGGTGACGTCACAGCGTGACATAGCCACGGCGTTTTCGGGGTCCGACACAAAAATGCCTACGGCAATTATATAGTAGATAGCTACTTTTTGGGGGAGTCCAATACTTTTTTTGGGGGGTCCAATACTTTTTGGGGGGTCCAATACTTATTGGGGCGCGTTCAATGCTTTTTGGGGTGCGTTCAATACTTATTGGGGCGCGTTCAATGCTTTTTGGGGCGCGTTCAATGCTTTTTGGGGCGTGTTCAATACTTTTTGGGGGGCGTTCAATACTTTTTGGGGCGCGTTCAATACTTATTGGGATGTGTTCAATACTTTTTGGGGCGCGTTCAATACTTATTGTGACGCGTTCAATACTTATTGGGGTGTGTTCAATACTTTTTGGGGTGCGTTCAATACTTTTTGGGGCGCGTTCAATACTTATTGGGGTGTGTTCAATACTTTTTGGAGTGCTTTGCTGGGCTAAACCTGAATGGTGCACAGGGGGTTAATCACATGTCAGGTCTGTGTGTGAGTGAAGATGTGCTGATTGACTCACTGGGTTGCAGCTGGGAGTGAGTAGGCTGGAACCTGCCAGGTGTCTGAGTGAGGAGAGGAGGATTCAGAAGTTCAGAGCACTGCCATGTGAAGAGGTGCTGGAAGTGATCCGTCCTCAGTGGGTAAGTGATGGGAGCCTACCAGCTGATGTGTGCATGGCAGCCAGTGTCCAAGGGCCAGGCGGTCACAGCTGACTTTGGGACATTGAGGGGGGGGTGGGTGCTGTGCGGCCATTGGGGGGGGGGGGGGTCTGTGCGGCCATTGAGGGGGGGGGCTGTGCGGCCATTGGGGGGGGGGGCTGTGCGGCCATTGGGGGGGGGTCTGTGCGGGCATTGGGGGGGGTCTGTGCGGCCATTGAGGGGGGGGTCTGTGCGGCCATTGAGGGGGGGGGGTCTGTGCGGCCATTGAGGGGGGGGGGGTCTGTGCGGCCATTGAGGGGGGGGGGGTCTGTGCGGCCATTGAGGGGTCTGTGCGGCCAGTAGTAGTAGTAGTAGTAGTAGGATGATGATGATGATGATGATGATGATGATGATGGATGAATGATGATGGACTCGCAATGCTTGCACTACCCAGCGACTCGCAATAGATCCCCATTGAAAGTATAGGGGGAGTTGCGGCAGCTGAGGTAGCGACTCGCAATGGCCTCGCGGCCATTGCTCGCGCTACCTCAGCGGTAAATCGCTAACTTCGTAGCCGGGCCTCTGGTTCTATTTTCGGCCAGCGACTCGCAATGGCCGCTTCGCGGCCATTGCTCGCGCGTGGTGACGTCACAGCGTGACATAGCCACGGCGTTTTCGGGGTCCGACACAAAAATGCCTTCGGCAATTATATAGTAGATAGGTGTGGTCGTCATGACTAATCTGGATAGCACCTGGTGAAGGGGGCAGATCATCCCTGAAAGGTGCATTGTGCAGTTGGTACAATAAAAACTTAATCATCTAACCAGTGGAATCTGTTTGCTCAGCAGTGCCCAAATATGTTTTCCTTTCTATTGTCAGTCCATTATTATTATTATTATTTATTTATAGAGCGCCATTGATTACATAGTGCTGTGCATGAGAAAGGGTTACATACAAACAAACTTATGTGTAGCAATAATAGATAACAGGTAGAGATGAGTGAACTTTTCCTGAACATGTTTGACAATTTCAAATTCGGCATGAGCATTGTAGAGTCGGATTGGGATGAAAAACACGAGTAATTTCCCAAAAAATTGGCGAATGAGGCTTTGTTCAATAACTAATTGGATCAAAAAGAGCATTACTGCATTTTAAGCTACCGTCACACACCGCAATCTCGTCTGGAAATCTGAAAGGCAATATGTCGCACCCGGAGCAATTGCCGTGAAATTGCCTCACGGTTGCGGCGTTTGATTGGGCGATTTCACGGCGATAAATCACCCATCGGCCGTCACCTGATTCCTGAACAGTGCTCAGTAATCAGGGGCAATCGTTGAGGCGATATTTCTGTGTTGTGGCATGTGACAGGGCGAATAGTGATGGAAAGAGCGTTGTCTATGATTTCCCATAGACATGACACAGCGTGCTGTAGACCACGCGCCCGTCTGAGATGATTGGTATGGGCTACTGTGTTCCCATTGGCTGTCAGTTGACACCGCGCCATATTTGAAAAGCTGTCCGTTCAGCACCAAACACATCTTCAGCTGCACAACTGTCCGCAAACTCAGATAGACAATGACGTCATGTATTAGCCAGCCTTCCAGAGCAGGCTGACCAATCGTAACGCTGTTGTGTTGTCCAATGAGCGTGTATGGGGCGTGGTGTTAACCACTGTGGCACGCCTATCTCCTTGCCGTGCTGACCATGTACGCCCACATTCCTTTTGAGATTGCGGCATGTGAAGCAGCAATGGATTGAGGCAAGATTGGTTCCGCAGTAGGTGAGGCAATTTCTGGACGGACACATCGCCTTAGCTTCAGGGCAAAATTGCGGCATGTGATGCCACCATCGGCGATCTGAGGAGACCACAAAAAACACGAGCGCGCATGTTAGATCGCCACACATCACCAGCCGTGATTGCGGCGTGTGATGGTACCTTAAGTTATGGTTTTCTTCTACATTCTGACAGACTAGGATAGTGGGCGGGACGTGTTTGATTAGGGGAGAGAGTGGGGAGACATCAGAGTAGCGTTGGACTTCATATTTAAATACCTTTCCTGTGTGGATTTTCCAGGCTGGCAGCCAATCAGAGCACATAAAACATCCACAAATTGAAGACACAAGGGCTTTTGTCATTGGCTGGCTTGTTTCATTGGTTGTCTATGTCACATATCCCACGGGATATAAGAAGTGGGCATTTTCAGAGTGTTACTGCTTAGGGCCATTGCTGTTGCTGCTCTGTGCTGCTCCATCTGTTCTACGCAAAAAGATAGCTAGCAACTTGTTCATTTTTTAGATAAAAAAATGAGAGTGAGAGGGTCCATGCATACAAAGGCATTTTTTGCTGAGAACAAGTGTGATTACTAAATCTGTGTACGCAGGCAAAGTCTTGTTTTTGCACACAAGTGATTGCCAAATCTTTATGTTTACCCTAAACAGACTGTGTTGGGCCTCAAAGAAGTGATTGCCAAATCCTTCCTTTTCTACTGAAAAGGCATTTTTTTTGCCTCAAAGCAGTATTTACCAAATCCATCTATTTCCCATGAAAAGGCATTTGTTTTGGCTCAAATCAGTGATTGCCAAATTCTTCAGTTTCCCATAAAAAGGCATTTTTTGCTCAAATCAGTGTTTTCCAAATCCTTAACTTCCCCTAAAAAGGCTGTGTTTGGCGTCAAACCAGTGATTGCCAAATCCTTCACTTCTCCCTAAAACAGCTGTGTTTGGCATCAAACAAGTGCTTTCCAAATATGTGTATTAAAAACATGAGTGAGAAATTCTGAGGTCATGGTGAAAACAGGAATAGGTGTGGTGGAAAGGGGAGTAGGCTTGGTGTTCAAGGTGTACATGAGATAGGTGCTACTGCTAATGTTACTGAAAGCTGTATGGACCAAACACTGGCTTGCCGTGGAAAGTGACAACTTCTGTTACTTGACAGCCTACTCCAGTTTGTTTGACAGCAGCAGAGCGATACAAGTTGTGCATGAGACCCAGAAAGAGCTTTTGCTACAGTTCATGGCAAGCACTGCACCAAGTGGCCTATCCTTCTGTTCCTCCACCTCAACATCACAAACAGTACAGTCCTCAGAGGTGGCACCCCAATAACCCTTGTGTCACAACACTCAAACCGCACAACTGATTGTGCGGAAACACAGATGAGAGATTCTGCAGAGATGTTTACATTCCTTTCTTTTTAATGGGCAGCAGAGGTCTGCTCCAAAGATTCATATACTCCATCTGTACTGATGCCCAGAATCTTTTGGACTTGTATCTGGGGATGGGTGGATGAAGTAGTGCTCTAGCAGAATCCAGACCTTTGGCACATGGTGTTAACCCCTGGGGGTGGATGTGATGATAATGATGAGACTCAGATACATGAGGAGCACCCACACTTGGAATCAACCCCGATGTACTGAACTGAGTAGCTCGGCAGATGAGGAGGAGAAAGATGAGAAAGTTAGGTTGCGTCTTCTCAGAGACTGAGGTTTACAAGCATGACAAGCACTGCATTCTCAGCCACAACTGGTTCTGAACAGCAGTGGTCGTGGGTCTGCAGTTGTCAGGGGCGGTAAGGGTTGCCTAGCCTGGTCCTTTTTTGACACCACAAGGGATGACTCAACTCGCATTATTTGCAAAGTTTGTTTAAAAAAACTTCAGTTGAGGAAAAAGAACAAACAATTAAGGATGAGCGAGTACTAAAATACTCGTACTCGCTAGACTCGTAAGGAGTAAATCCTAATACTCGTTTCTCGTTGCAAGTCTAGCGAGTACAATGTAAGTCAATGGGGAAACGAGTAATTGCGAGTAATTCCTCTGCTGCTGGACCCTATACGTTCTGGCAGCAGAGGAAAAACCTGCAATTTCCCATGTCATTGTTTAAAAGCCAGCGGTAAAAAGCCGCTGGCTTTTAAACAATGCTGACAGCTTGCAGAGGCTGTCACTATTGTTTGGGAGCTGGAAGGGGGGGGAGCGCTGGTGTTCACTCACCGTCCTCTGTGCGGCCTGCAATCTTCTTCCCTGTGTCTTCGCGACTGCAGCCGCATAGCACGGCGGCCGCAAAGCACAGCCGCTGTCACTGAAAACTGGATTCTCCTGGTTTGTACCGGTCCGGTGCAATCCGGTGCCCCATAACATTGGGCTCTATGGTCCCGGATTGCACCGGACTGGGGCAATCCGGTTTTCAATCCGGTTTTCTATTTTTGACCTTCCCGCCTGGATTTTCAAATGAATAGCTGACTCAGGTCAGCTGTTCATTTGAAGTAGCAGTGCTGGCAGGGTTCATGTGAGTTCATGCTTGCCTGCATAAACTCACATGAACTTTCCCAGGGTGCACAGCTCGGCTACATCTCTGGTGGAGGTTTGCTACCAGAGATGTAGCAGAGCTAAAGAAGAACCCTGGATTGGACTACGGTGGACGGAAGAAGATTTTTTTAAAATAAAGTTGGAATCCCTAAGTGTCTTTTTGTTTTTTTTCAAATAAAAATATTTTTTCTGTGTTGTGTTTTTTTTAAAAATTCACTAGAAATTCATGGCGGTAATGTCTACTATTGGCGTGACCGCCATGAATTTCGGGCTTGGGGGCATCTGATAATACAAAGCTGGCCCAAACCCCTTTATTACCCAGTGGGCCACTGCACCAGGACCCTGGAAGAGTTGGGTTCAGCGGCAGAAAATGGCGCTTCAATGAATGGGGTGGCTGCGGGCTGCCATTTGCCGCGGGGGTGCCCAGAAGGCTTGGGCCTCCCTGCGCTGTGGATTCCAGCCCCCAGCTGCCTAGCTGGACCTGGCTGGACATAGAAATTGCACGGAGCCCCAGAGTGATTGCAGGCTGAGAAATGACAATCTCAGCACTGCTACATCACTCTGCATAGACACACATGTGTGGCGCTAAACCCAACTCTTCCAGGGCCCTGGTGCGGTGGCTCACTGGGTAATAAAGGGGTTAGGGCCAGCTTTGTATTATGGTTGACATAACCGCCATGAATTTCTAGTGAAATTTACAAAAAAAAACACAAGACATAGAAAAAATATTTCTTTTTGGAAAAAAACAAAAAAACACTTAGGGACTCCATCTTTATTTAAAAGAAAGCCTCTTCCGTCCGCTGTAGTCCCAAAACCATGGTCGATGGGTTAATAAAGATGCAGTCCCTTTTTAGAGGATTGTTTAATGGATTTTTCAAGAACATTTTGACGTGGGCTTCGCCGTATTTTTGTATGCCAGCCGGATACAGCAGGCGGCAACGGGCTGCCCCCAACCCCCAGCTGACTATTTGGACCTGCCTGGACACAGAAATATCGGGAAACCTTTATTTTTTATTATTTCATGAATTTCATGAAATAATAAAAAAAATAAATGCATGGGGTTCTGCGTGATTTCTATGTCCAGGCAGGTCCAGCTAGGCAGCTGGGGGCTGGAATCGGCAGCGCAAGGAGGCCCCAGGCTTCTGGGCACCCCCCGCTGCGAATGGCAGCCCACAGCCGCCCCAGAAAATGTCGCATTCATTCAAGCACCATTTTCTGGCGCTGAACCCAACTCTTCCAGGGCCCTGGTGCGGTGGCTCACTGTGTAATAAAGGGGTTAGGGCCAGCTTTGTATTATCAGCTGGCCCTAAGCCCGAAATTCATGTCGGTCACGCCAATAGTAGACATTACCGCAATGAATTTCTAGTGAATTTTTTAAAAAAACACAACACAGAGAAAAAATATTTTTATTTGAAAAAAAAAACAAAAAGACACTTAGGGATTCCAACTTTATTAAAAAAAATCCTCTTCCATCCACCGTACTCCAATCCAGGGTTCTTCTTTAGCTCTGCTACATCTCATGTGAGTTCATGCAGGCAAGCAGAAAATTCACAGACAGGTGTTATTTCTAACATGGGGTCACGTGAAGGGAATTTTGCTCTTCTTTCACTAAGTGGCTCAGTATATGAAGTCCGCAAGCTACTCCAATAAAATCTGTCCTCCAAGGGTCAAATGTCACTCCATGTCTCTAGCAAGCAAGTCTCCCCTTGTGGCCAGGCAGTCATGTATAACCACATACAGCGTATTGCCATGATCAGTAGAAATTGTGTGACACATTTTGCTGCCATTATTACCCATTTTCCATTGTCAAAATGTAAAATCTATGACTAAAATTACGTTTTTGTGTGCAGTAAAAATGTAATCATTTTTTCTTCCCCACTCAATGGTATAAGGTTCTGTGGCACACCTGTGGTGTCAATAATATCACTACTCTGCTAGATGAAGTCATTGAGGGGTATGTTTGTACAATGTGGTCACTTATGGAAAGGTTGTGCTGTTGTTGTACCTCAGGGGCTCTGCCCATGTGACACGACACGCACAATCCATAACAGCAAAATCTGCATTACAATATAATGCGCCTTCTTTTTTGAGCTTTGCACTGTCCCTGGGCACACTCAGGAGAAATTGCATAACAACCTGTATGGTCCAAATGCTCACTACACCCCTAGATAAATTACTTGACAGGATTAATTTCTAAAATGGGGTGACGTGGTGGTACAAAGGTCACTGTTTTGGTAGATCAGAGGTTCGACAAACATGGAATCCACTATCTATTGCATAAAAAATGGCACACTAAAATTTAAATTGTTGATGTTCTCTTCTGAGCCCTGCCATGTGCTTAAACAGTTTTAGTTCTGATTGACCACATATAAGGTATTGATCGTCGGTACTCAGGAAAAGTTACAAAACAAATTGTATGGTCAATTTTCTCCTTTACTCCTATGAAAATGCAACATTTAAGACTAAGGCTATAATTTTGTGGAATAAGTAAAATTTAATTTTTTTCTTTCACATTGCTTTAGTTTCTTTGAAGCACATGAAGAGCTCTTCTTGAATGTGGGTTTGAGGACTTATAAAAAAATTGGTTTGTAAATTTTGTTGGAGAAATGAAAATTTGATGAATAATTTTTTAACTCTTTTTGCTTCATAAGAAAAAAAATGTTTCAAAAATGGGGATGATGTAAAGTAGACATGTGGGAAATGTTATTTACTAACTATTTTGTATAAAATAACTCTCTGGTTTAAGGTCATAAAAGTTAAAAATTGCGACATTTTCAACATTTTTGCCAAAATTCCGATATTTTCCCAAATAACTATTAAAAATTTCAAGCTCAGTTTACCAGTAGCATAAAGTACAATGTGCAACAAAAAAATTCTCAGAATCACTGGGATCTGCTGAAGCTTTCCAGAGTAATCAACGTATGAAGTAGAGTTATTGCACTAATAAAGTTAAACTCTGTGAAAGAGCGGGGAAACTCAATCTCCATACACTGCCGCTCTCCATGTTGTAGACTGCGGGTTGTGTTAGATCAGTAGTTTACAGAACTGCAGGTCCAGAACAGGACTACACATTTTTAAAAGTGTGTTATGCCCATGATGTGTGGGGCCTCTTAAAGATAGTGGAGTCTACTAGGCTACTAAAGGATGCCATCATACATAGTGGGGGCAACTAAGGGGGTTATCATACATACTGAAGGCTACTAAGTTGGGCCATCATACATATTTCTGGCAATGAAGGAGGCTATCAGAATGTGGGGACTATTAAAGGGGCCATGACAGTGTGGGGGCTACTAATAGGCCTATGATACAGTAAGGGGGCTACTGAGGAGGTCATCATACAGTGTGGGGGTCTACTAAAGGTGTCACTATTGAGTAGACCATGAGACATTGTGAGGGTTACTAAGGGGGTCATGACAGTGTGGGTCTACTTAACCCCTTCCCGACCCAGGACGCAGCATATGCGTCCTCAAAACAAGTTCGTTCCCGACCTTGGACGCATATGCTGCGTCCTCGCCAGTTTCCCGTCCTGCGGCTCTATTAACCGCGGTCACTAAGGGGTTAATAGAGCCGCAGGTACGGAAGGACCTGCACTGTACCCCAGGGGGGGTGGCTTAGCCCCCCCAGGGCTAGGACCGCTCCGATTGGCAGTGAAGTGAAAGTGAAACTGCCAATCGGAGTGAATGTAATATCTCACCAATGAAACATGGTGAGATATTACAATCCAGCCAAGGCCTGATGCTGGATAGCATCAGGCATTGGCTGGATAAGGGGTCCTGTGTCACCCCCCTCAGATTTGATTGGAGAGAGCGTCTCCCTCCAATCAGATGAGGGGGCGGCATGACCGGCGGGTCCCCTCCCTCCTAAGCCGCCGCAATTGTGCCGCCGATCCCGGGCCCTCTGCTCTCTCCCCTGGCTGCCAATGTCCCCCCCCCCCTGCCCTCCGGATCTCCCCCGCTGCCCTCTGATCTCCCCCCTGTCCTCCGGATCTCCCCCAGCCCCTCTGATCTCTCCCCCTGCCCTCCGGATCTCCCCCAGCCCCTCTGATCTCTCCCCCTGCCCTCCGGATCTCCCCCAGCCCCTCTGATCTCTCCCCCTGCCCTCCGGATCTCCCCCAGCCCCTCTGATCTCTCCCCCTGCCCTCCGGATCTCCCCCAGCCCCTCTGATCTCTCCCCCTGCCCTCCGGATCTCCCCCAGCCCCTCTGATCTCTCCCCCTGCCCTCCGGATCTCCCCCAGCCCCTCTGATCTCTCCCCCTGCCCTCCGGATCTCCCCCAGCCCCTCTGATCTCTCCCCTGCCCTCCGGATCTCTCCCAGCCCCTCTGATCTCTCCCCCTGCCCTCCGGATCTCTCCCAGCCCCTCTGATCTCTCCCCCTGCCCTCCGGATCTCCCCCAGCCCCTCTGATCTCTCCCCCTGCCCTCCGGATCTCTCCCAGCCCCTCTGATCTCTCCCCCTGCCCTCCGGATCTCCCCCAGCCCCTCTGATCTCTCCCCTGCCCTCCGGTCCACTCTCCCCTCCCCCGGTGATCTCCGCTGCTCCTCCGTTCTCCCCTTCTCTCCAGGTCTCTCACCTGTCTTCTTTCTTCTCCTCTGTCCTCCGGTCTTGTCCCTCTTTCCTCCGCTCTTCTTCCTCTGTCCTCCGGTCTGCTGTGTCTTCTGTCTTCTCTGTTGCTGTCCTCTTCCTGCGGCGTCCTCCCTCTTCTGTCGGCTCCTCTGCACAGTCATCTCCCAGCATAGAGATGAGTGTGCAGAGGAGCAGTGTCACAGCCAGGGCACAGCATCTGTGTGATTGCTGTGCCCTGGTCTGTGTTAACCCCCTAAGTGCTGTGATCTCATGGATCACAGCACTTAGTTTCCATGGTGATTGGATCCACTATCGCCAGAGACTTACAACAAGGGAGCACTTGATCCCTTTTGTAGTCTCTGGGATCAGCGTCATGGTGCACAGTATGGCAGATCATTGCCATACAGTGCACCATGACGCTGATCCCAGAGACTACAATAAGGGATCAACTGTCCTCTTGTTGTAGTCTCTGGGATCAGCGTCATGGTGCACAGTATGGCAGATCATTGCCATACAGTGCACCATGACGCTGATCCCAGAGACTACAATAAGGGATCAACTGTCCTCTTGTTGTAGTCTCTGGGATCAGCGTCATGGTGCACGGTATGGCACATTATTGCCATACCATGCACCATGACGCTGATCCCAGAGACTACAATAAGGGATCAACTGTCCTCTTGTTGTAGTCTCTGGGATTAGCGTCATGGTGCATGGTATGGCAATGATGTGCCATACCGTGCACTATGACGCTGATCCCAGAGACTACAACAAGAGGACAGTTGATCCCTTATTGTAGTCTGGGATCAGTGTCATGGTGCACTGTATGGCAATGATGTGCCATACCGTGCACCATGACGCTGATCCCAGAGACTACAACAAGAGGACAGTTGATCCCTTATTGTAGTCTCTGGGATCAGTGTCATGTGCACTGTATGGCAATGATGTGCCATACCGTGCACCATGACGCTGATCCCAGAGACTACAACAAGAGGACAGTTGATCCCTTATTGTAGTCTCAGGGATCAGTGTCATGGTGCACAGTATGGCAGACCATTGCCATACAGTGCACTATGACACTGATCCCAGAGACTACAACAAGGGATCAAGTGTCCTTTTGTTGTAGTCCCTGGGATCAGCGTCATGGTGCATGGTATGGCAATGATGTGCCATACCGTGCACCATGACGCTGATCCCAGAAACTACAACAAGAGGACACTTGATCCCTTGCTGCAGTCTCTGGATGTAGCAGAGGCGATCGAGCGTCGTGGGATCTTCGTTGTGGACTACGTCGGAGGCGATCGAGCGTCGTGGGACCTTCGTTGTGGACTACGTCGGATCTTTATAATAAAGATGGAGTCCGAATTTTGTTTGTGTTTTTTTTTCAAATAAAAAGATTTTTCTCTGTGTGTATTTTCTGACTATTTACCAGAGATTCCTAATGGCGGGTCTAACATTGGCCCTATATTATGAATCTAGGGCTTAGTGCCAGCTGCCAATAAAAAGCTGGCATTAACCCCTTTATTACCCAGTTTGCCACCGGCACCAGGGCAACTGGAAGAGCCTGGGTACAGCGCCAGAAAATGGCGCTTCAATGAATGCGCCATTTTCTGGGGCGGCTGCGTGCTGCAATTCGCAGCATGGGGGGCCCAGAACGCTTGGGCCTCTCTATGCTGAGGATTCCAGTCCCCAGCTGCCTAGTTGTACCTGGCTGGACCAAAAATATGGCGGAGCCCTATGTCATTTTTTTTCTAGAAATAATTCTAGAAATAAAAAAAAAACAGGCTTCGCTGTATTTTTGGATCCAGCCAGGTATGACGAGGCAGCTGGAGGCTGGTGGCAGTCCGTAGCTGCCAAGTTGTACCTGGCTGGACCAAAAATATGGCGGAGCCCTATGTCATTTTTTTTCTAGAAATAATTCTAGAAATAAAAAAAAAACGGGCTTCGCTGTATTTTTGGATCCAGCCAGGTATGACGAGGCAGCTGGGGACTGGTGGCAGTCCGTAGCTGCCAAGTTGTACCTGGCTGGACCAAAAATATGGCGGAGCCCTATGTCATTTTTTTTCTAGCAATAATTCTAGAAATTAAAAAAAAATAGGCTTCGCTGTATTTTTGGTTCCAGCCAGGTATGACGAGGCAGCTGGGGGCTGGTGGCAGTCCGTAGCTGCCAAGTTGTACCTGGCTGGACCAAAAATATGGCGGAGCCCCATGCAATTTTTTTTTTACTTCTACAAATAAAATGACAAGGAGCTTTGCCTTATTTTTGGATGCCAGCCAGGAACAACTTGGCAGTTGGGGGGCTGCAATCCTCATCGTGGAGAGACCCAAATGTTGTGTCCCACCCACGCTGCAAATTGCAACCCAAAGCCACCCCAGAAAATAGCACATTAGAGGTGCCATTTTCTGGTGCTGTACCCCAACTCTTCCAGTTGCCCTTTTGCTGGTGGCAATGCTAGTGGCACACAGGGGTTCTCCATACGCGACATGGAGTCCGCTAACAATTCCAATTGTTAGCGGATACCATGTCGCGTATGGAGAGCCCCTGTGTGCCTAAACATTGGAGCTCCCCCACAAGTGACCCCATTTTGGAAACTACACCCCCCAAGGAACGTATCTAGATGCATAGTGAGCACTTGAACCCCCAAGTGGTTCACAAATTGATCCATAAAAATAAAAAAGTTCTTTTTTTTTTCCCACAAAAAAATTATTTTTTCATTTTTACGGATCAATTTGTGAAGCACCTTGGGGTTCAAAGTGCTCACTATGCACCTAGATACGTTCCTTGGGGGGTGTAGTTTCCAAAATGGTGTCACTTGTGGGGGAGCTCTAATGTTTAGTCACACAGCGGCTCTCCATACGCAACATGGTGTCCGCTAACAATTCCAATTGTTAGCGGACACCATGTCGCGTATGGAGAGCCCCTGTGTGCCTAAACATTGGAGCTCCCCCATAAGTGACCCCATTTTGGAAACTACACCCCCCAAGGAACGTATCTAGATGCATAGTGAGCACTTTAAACCCCCAGGTGCTTCACAAATTGATCCGTAAAAATGAAAAAATAAATTTTTTGTGGAAATAAAAGTACTTTTTCATTTTTACGGATGAATTTGTGAAGCACCTGGGGGTTCAAAATGCTCACCACCCATCTAGATAAGTTCCCTGGGGGCTCTAGTTTCCAAAATGGGGTCACTTGTGGGGGAGCTTCAATGTTTAGGCACACAGGGGCTCTCCAAACGCGACATGGTGTCCGCTAACAATTTGAATGGAAAATCAGCTCAAATTGTTAGCGGACACCATGTCGCATTTGGAGAGCCCCTGTGTGCCTAAACATTGGAGCTCCCCTACAAGTGACCCCATTTTGGAAACTAGACCCCCCAGGGAACATATCTAGATGGGTTGTGAGCATATTGAACCCCCAGGTGCTTCACAAATTAATGAAAAAAAAAATATTTTGTGGAAAAAAAGTACTTTTTCATTTTTACGGATCAATTTGTGAAGCACCTGGGGTTCAAAGTGCTCACTATACATCTAGATACGTTCCCTGGGGGGTCTAGTTTCCAAAATGGGGTCACTTGTGGGGGAGCTCCAATGTTTAGGCACACAGGGGCTCTCCAAACACGACATGGTGTTTGTTAACAATTTGAATGGAAATCAGCTCAAATTGTTAGCGGACATCATGTCACGTTTGGAGAGCCCCTGTGTGCCTAAACATTGGAGCTCCCCTATAAGTGACCCATTTTGGAAACTAGACCCCCCAAGGAACGTATCTAGATGCATAGTGAGCACTTTAAACCCCCAGGTGCTTCACAAATTGATCCGTAAAAATGAAAAAATAATTTTTTTGTGGAAATAAAAGTACTTTTTCATTTTTACGGATGAATTTGTGAAGCACCTGGGGGTTCAAAGTGCTCACCAGCCATCTAGATACGTTCCATGGAGGGTCTAGTTTCCAAAATGGGGTCACTTGTGGGGAGCCCCAATGTTTAGGCACACAGGGGCTCACCAAACGCAACATGGTGACAGCTAACAATTTGAGCTGATTTTTATTCAAATTGTTAGCTGACACCATGTCGCGTTTGGAAAGCCCCTGTGTGCCTAAACATTGGAGCTCCCCCACAAGTGACCCCATTTTGGAAACTAGACCCCCCAGGGAACATATCTAGATGGGTAGTGAGCATATTGAACCCCCAGGTGCTTCACAAATTAATGAAAAAAAAGATTTTCGCGGAAAAAAAGTACTTTTTCATTTTTACAGATTAATTTGTGAAGCACCTGGGGGTTGAAAGTGCTCACTATGCATCTAGATATGTTCCTTTGGGGGTCTAGTTTCCAAAATGGGGCCACTTGTGGAGGAGCTCCTATGTGGAGACGCACAGGGGCTCTCCAAACGCAACATGGTGTCCGCTAACAATTTGAGCTCATTTTGCATTCAAATTGTTAGCGGACACCATGTCGCGTTTGGAGAGCCCCTGTGCGTCTCCACATTGGAGCTCCCCCACAAGTGACCCCATTTTGGAAACTAGACCCCCCAAGGAACATATCTAGATGGGTAGTGAGCATATTGAACCCCAAGGTGCTTCACAAATTGATCCATAATAATGAAAAAAGAAAATTTTTGTGGAAAAAAAAGTGCTTTTTCATTTTTATGGATGAATTTGTGAAGCACCTTGAGGTTCAAAGTGCTCACTATGCATCTAGATATGTTCCTTGGGGGGTCTAGTTTCCAAAATGGGGTCACTTGTGGGGGAGCCCCAATGTTTAGGCACACAGGGGCTCACTAAACACAACATGGTTACAGCTAACAATTTGAGCTGATTTTTATTCAAATTGTTAGCGGACACTATGTCGCGTTTGGAGAGCCCCTGTGTGCCCAAACATTGGAGCTCCCCCACAAGTGACCCCATTTTGGAAACTAGACCCCCCAGGGAACATATCTAGATGGGTAGTGAGCATATTGAACCCCCAGGTGCTTTACAAATTGATCTGTAAAAATGAAATAGTACTTTTTTTTTCACAAAAAATTTCTTTTAGCCTAAATTTTTTCGTTTTCACATGGCAACAGCATAAAATTCATCCTAAAATGTGTTGGACAATGTCTACTGAGTACATCGATACCTCATATGTGGTCATAAACCACTGTTTGGGCGCACGGCAGGGGTCAGAAGGGAAGGAGCGCAATTTTACTTTTTGAATGTAAAATTAGCTCCAAAATTCAAATTGCGCTCCTTCACTTCTGAGCCCTGCCGTGCGCCCAAACAGTGGTTTATGACCACATATGAGGTATCGATGTACTCGGGAGAATTTGCACAACACATTTTAAGATCCATTTTATCCTGTTGCCCATGTGAAAATGAAAGAATTGAGGCTAAAAGAACATTTTTGATAAAAAAATTAAAATATCCATTTTTTGTTTCCACTTTGCTTTAGTTCCTGTGAAGCACCTGAAGGGTTAATAATCTTCTTGAAAGTAGGTTTGAGTAGCTTGAGGGGTGCAGTTTTTGGAATGGTGTCACTTTTGGGTGTTTTCTGTCATGTACACCCCTCAAAAGGACTTCAAATGTGATGTGGTCACTAAAAAAAATGGTTTTGTAAATTTTGGTTGAAAAATGAAAAATTGCTCATGAACTTTGAACCCTTATAACGTCCTAACAAAAATTTTTTTTTTTTCCAAAATTGTGCTGATGTGAAGTAGACATGTGGGAAATATTATTTAATAACTTTTTTCTGTCACATATCTCTCTTGTTTATCAGAGAAAAAAATAAAAAATGTGAAAATTGGGAAATTTTCAAACTTTTTGCCATATTTTTAATTTTTTCACAAATAAACGCAAAAATTATCGACTTAAATTTAATACTAGCATGAAGCCCAATATGTCACGAAAAAACAATCTCAGAATCGCTAGGATCGGTTGAAGCGTTCCCGAGTTATAACCTCATAAAGGGACACTGGTCAGAATTGCAAAAAAGGCCAAGGTCTTTAGGGTCAAAATAGGCTGGGTCCTGAAGGGGTTAAAGGAAAAATGATAGTGGGAGCTACTAATGGGATCATGACACAGTGTGGGAGCTACTAAGCAGGCTATAATACAGGGTGGAGCTACTAAAAGGGCAATGACACAGTGTAAGGGCTACTATTGGGGCAATGATACCAAGTTGTGCTACTAATGGGACCATGACACAGAGTGGGAGCTACTAAGAGAGCTTTGATAGAGTGATGCGGCTACTGAGGGGGACATGACAGTGTAGGGGCTAATAGTGGGGCAATGATACAGAGTGGGCTACTAAGAAGGCCGTGACACAGTGTGGGAGCTACTAATGAAACCATGACAGTGTGGGGGCTAGTAAGAGGGCAATGACACAGTGGGGGAGCTACTAAAGGGACAATTACATAGTGTGAAGGCCACTAATTGGACCATGACAGAAAGAGGGGACTACTAAGGAAGCCATTGTGGGGACTACTATGGCAGCAGTGGTTCAGTATTGTGGTATCAGCAGGATTAGGAGTTTGTGCAGGTTCATAATAGATAGGGACGAGGCTGGAAATGTGAGAAGTATAGTGTGTGTCTTTGTTGTAATCTCTTGAGACGAGTAGTGGCTGGAGAAGTTGTCATGTAATCAAATTACCAACTGTTAAATTATAAGGAAATACTAAAAACCTGGTTGTGTGTGGCTCTCAAGGCCTGCAGTTTGAGACCCCTGCACTAGAGCAATGCATGTGATTAATTTCTCCATGCAGGAGGCTTTTTGAAGCTTTCATCACCAACAAAGGCTTTTGTAGGAAGTATTAACTTGAATTTCAGAAAGTGTGCATAAAACATTTTTCCTTTGTCACTCCTCATTATTGCATATAGCTCGATTTATTGACGCCTATGGTTTGATTTCTTTGCCTGTGATGATTGGATAGGTTGTTACTGACATTAGTTGAGAATTTCACGTCAACAGGACCTTTAGAAATATATTTTCATAGAAAATTGATAAATCCAATACTTATGTTCCCCGCTGTATATATATTTACAGAAGGTGCAGTTAAAAGTTGCTAAACCTATTTAAAAAGGAAACTAATGTGACAACTAGACACATTTTTTCACACATAGACTGCTAACTGTATGACAAAACCTAGACTGAACTTTAAGGTATATAATAAATTATAAGAACACAAGAAATTCTGTTACAGTTACAAATATTCTATCCATTTCATCACATTTTTCTAACATTAATTATATATTTATTACTTGATTTTACATAGTCAACATATTCCACAGTGCTAGTTAGTTATTTTCAACATAGGTGAATGTACCATTAATGGAAAACCGCAAACATAGAGGTAAAAATGGCGTGGGGTCCTTTAGCTATTAGGAATGTCAGGTTACATCTTGATGGCTCATGTTGATTTGCCCTGTAACAGGTGGACTACGTCCAGTGCAAACTGTCCTTGAGGAAGATATGCTTTTAACAACCTTCAGACAGCAAAAATGAGAGTAGAATCTTCACTGGAATACTAAAATAAATTCTGTATTTTTCTTTTTCTTCATTAACCATATCCTTTTTTCTACTCTCTTCTAAAGCTATTTTCACACTTCTGTTTTTCTTACAAATAATTTACTGTCAGTTTGAATTGTTGGAAACAAAATGGACGAAGTGCCCAAAGATCCGCACTGCTGGAATGAAACCAGGTTAATCCCTGAGGAAGGAGCAAGATTTTGGCTCCGAAACGCGTTGGAATAAAAGGCGCCATTTTACCAGACTGCATTGATCCTGGTCTTCATTCCAGCAGCGTGGATCTTTGGGCACTTTGTCCATTTAGTTTCCAGTTTCTTGTGCCACGTGTATCGTGGGAGTGTGGATACTGCAGCAGGCTGGATAAGCGCATATACGTGTTGTGAGTTGTCATAAGCAACCTAGGTGAGCAAACCATATTGTGCCATTGCCTCCCTTTGCCCATCAAAGGATAAGACCCTATGCGCTCTTTTGTCTCATTCATTTAGTTTGAATTGTTGGTCCATTTTCATTATTGGTCAGTTTGGTCCACAGATCAGACAATTGGCCCAAAAAAAAAAATAGGATAAGTGAAAAGAGCATAAGAATGATGAAAGATTACAGCTCAATGTATAACATTTTCAGGGAAATTTTTGTACAAGATTGGGAAGTTTAGCCTTGTGGCAAATAACACATTATAAAAATTATATGGCCATTCATACTTTTGACTATGTAATGTACACTGGTATCCTATATAATAAATGCCAGTTGCTGGCATCCGGCCACTGTGCCGCTATTCCCGCATGCAGGGCCGGCTTTAGGGGGGGCAGACTGGGCAGTTGCCCAGGGCCCCCACTCTCTTAGGGGCCCCCAAAGGAGCTGAGCTGAAAATAGCAATAAAACAGTGAAAGAAATGTAAAAAATACACATATTTGGTATCGCTGCGATCGTACGAATCTAAGCTATCAATATATGAAGTAAATTAATCCAATTGGTAAACGGCGTAATGGGAAAAAAATAAAAACGCCAGAATTATGTTGTGTGGGCCACCACATTGTTACAATACAATGCAATAAAAGGCGATCAAAATGTTGTATGTGACTCAAAATGGTATCAGTAAAAATGTCAGCTCAGGGCACATAAAGTAAGCCCTCACATAGCCCTGTATCTTCAAAATAAAACCTCATGGGTCTCGGAAAGTGGCGAATAAAGCACTTTTTTTTTTTTATTACAAATTTCTGGGGGGGAAGTTTATGATTGAAATAAAAACAATGTTCAGTATCTTCTTATTCTGACCCAGATAATCAACTTATGAAGTCACTTTTACCATATAACTACCATGATAAATAAAAAACTCAAAAAAACATTGTGGAATTGCACTTTTTTTTGCAATTTCAAAGCACTTTGAAATTCTTTCTCATGCGGCAGAATGAAGGATGTCATTCAATAGTACAACTCATCCCGCAAAAATTAGGGGACCTCCTTAATTCTTACATTTGTAGTCACTTATCAAGCAGAACTTACAAGGAATTAAAGGGGATGTCCAGGATTAATAAAACGTTACTACATTCACTCAAAAACAGCCCCACCCCTGTGTACAGGTGACATGTGGTATTCCAGGACAGGCCTATTCCCTTCAATTAAGCTGAGCTGCAATATCACCCACAACCTGTAGACAGGGGGGGGGGCAGGGGTGCCGCTGTTTTTCAAAGAAATCCGTCATGTTTATAGAATTCTGGATAACTCCTTTAAGGTCAATATTTCCACTAGTGACCCCAGAACAAGACAAGACACCAGGATGGAGCTCAATTCAAGTGTATTTTTTTTTATAATATGAAGAATATAGCAGATCTTTGTTAAAGATGACATATAAGTAGATGATCCTATGGAAACATTCTTCTTACTGAATCTCCAGTTTGTAATTCCTATTTTATTAAACACTTGTAGGTAATTTTTAATCAATATAAGGAGACCTGTGTTCACAATCCCCATCTCCTGGTCAAAGGATAAGAGAATAGAAAGAGCGACTTTCCCTGGAGGAGCCGAGTTGTGTGACACAGACAATGATGGGAATGGATGTGTGTGTCTGTGTGCTCGGTGTATATGTGTGTGTCTATGTGTGTGTGCTCGATGTATACA
Organism: Allobates femoralis; assembly: GCA_033576535.1. Lineage (NCBI taxonomy): Eukaryota > Metazoa > Chordata > Amphibia > Anura > Aromobatidae > Allobates > Allobates femoralis. The sequence continues at coordinate 384,410,906 of JARQOC010000001.1, forward strand.
TATAATATATAGTGTTTGCGTCACATACCGTGTGTTGCGTCTATGTAACATCTACATTTATAAATCCCAGCAGCACAGACGAGCGTTCCTAGGTGTAAACATGTCAGCAATCACCCAACAAATGAGCAAAATGCGGCTCATCATCGGGTGATTGGATGTTTATGGAGGAACAAGAATCCTTGCTCTCGGCAGCACATCACCAGGTGCAAACTGCAGAAGAGCTGCCGATCACATGATCCTGTAGAGGACAGATTGCTCTACCGGTGATTGCTCTGCACCCATCAGTCTTCATCATCCTGTGTAAAAAGGCCGTAAACAAGCGCTGAAAGAGTTGAATATTATAGATCACGCTCATTCACCAGTCTGAAATCGGCGCTTGTAAATGTAACCCAAATGTCTGAGTGTGACAGGTGCAATATCTGAGCATTTAGGCCCCACCTTAACCTTTTGCCCAGGGCCCCACTGTGCCTAAAACCAGCCCTGCCGGCATGCAACGCGGCCGGATGCCAGTGCCGCGTTACAGTCGACCGACCAGCAGTAACGCTCCTGCTGTGGTGGGACGCTCTATCTGCTCATCTCAGCAGCATCTCTGTCGGTATGTGTACACTGGTCACATGACCGGTCGCGCGGCCGATGACGCTGCGGATGAGACTGTCGGGGCCTCCCTGGTAACAGGAGCGTCATACAGATGCTGATTATTGATTGGCTCATTGAGCCTTTTTAATCCATGAGCTGCCGATAGGACTCCGCCCCTGATGAAGACACGCCTCGAAATGGCCCCAGGTTACAGAGCCGCCTGTATACTCGGCTACCCACAGAGCCGCCTGTATACTCGGCTACCCACAGAGCCGCCTGTATACTCGGCTACCCACAGAGCCGCCTGTATACTCGGCTACCCACAGAGCCGCCTGTATACTCGGCTACCCACAGAGCTGCCTGTATACTCGGCTACCCACAGAGCCGCCTGTATACTCGGCTACCCACAGAGATTCCTGTATACTGTGCCACCACAGAGCCTCCTGTATACTCTGCTACCCACAGAGATTCCTGTATACTGTGCCACCACTGAACCTCCTGTATACTCTGATCATAATACTCATCGGCCAACAAACACCACACTACTTACCTAAATACAGCACACAACTAACAAAAGACAATGCACATGTTTGAAATTACTCAAATCAAGCTACATATAGAATACCCAAATTCAAACACATCACATACAACAGGTTTTTTCAAAAGCGCAAATAGTGTCACACACATTTACTGCTCCTGTTAGCACGACTAAGGAGACACACAATTCATTTCACTGCACTCCCGATGCAATAGCATCAGGCCTTTTTCTAGTACAATATATAAAGCTGAGTGTATGTATGCGCGTGTGTATGTCCACTAAAGGAATTTGTACCGTCGGATCTACTCACAGAACATCATAGTTATGTTTTGAGGGGAAATTTTAACCTTGCGCTTTTCAGTGATTCATCAAACAAAATGCCTATTTACTGTTTGTGAGTGTGAGGTAATAGATACTACATTGGCTGTTCTGACAGTTTGCCTGGATATTTATCAGGTGGCCTATAGCAACCAATCACAGCTCACCTTCTGATTGGTTACTATAGACAATAAAGGACATTCATAATATAACACAGCTTAGGGCCCTTTCACATCAACGTTTTTTGAAATTTGCGGCAGATGCGGTGAAAAAACCGCATCTGCCGCAATTGCCGCATAACCGATGCACTTGCGGCGCGGTTTTTTTCGCTGCCGCACCTGCCGCAAGTGCAAAACCGCACTTGCCGCACCTGCCGCAAGTCCCCCTATACTTTCTATGGGGATTACCGCAACCGCGCCGCAAGTGCATCGGTTATGCGGCAATTGCGGCAGATGTGGTTTTTTCACCGCATCTGCCGCAAATTTCAAAAAACGCTGATGTCAAAGGGCCCTAATGCATGTATGTGAAAAATTCAGCAAAGCTTGCCAAAGACAAGGACTTCAAGAAAATGCCGCACACTGGGACATGACTGTTAATGAAGCAGCAGCCACACAAACCCCTAAGCCTTTAAGACACCTCTTTCTATTCTTTTAACAACCTGTAACATTTCAAATCCCCTGAGATTTGGACTAAGTGCAAAGCTAATCACAATGAGGACCAGGGGCAGATTAACAGTAGCCAGGGTCCGGTCTGTTTAGAAGATGAAGGTCCTCCCAACCCAAGTATTATGTGACATATCACATGATCAACTTTTGAAAGATCATGTGATAGGTTACAGGATTACCACACAGGGAGAGATCCGTAGAGGGAAAAGAAGAACAATAGTAGTGTGCATATCCATATTGCTCCCAGTATACAGCGGAAGATCTCACAAATCCCTCAGTATACAGCAGGAGGCTGCACACAGCCCGAGTATACAGCAGAAGGCCAAATAGCCATCAGTATACAGTGGGAGGACTATTTGCTTTGTAAGTTTTATGTGCAGAATAATTTTTTGTTAAGCCATTCTATCTTGTTATAGCTAAGAACAGTTAGTTACTATCCCGAGCACTGCCAGGTGCTATTGCTAGTTACATATAAGTGAAAAACATTAATTATCTCATTTAAGGAACTAATCAAGAGATGGGATATATTAAACTGAATGTTTTTGGGGTTGATGTGTTTGAAAGCTGTAAAAATTTACATATAAAACAATAAAGAAAAGAGGATTTTATAATGCTTTTATTATTACACAAGACTTACATACAAAGAAGACATCAAGAGAGAAATTATTGCACAGCCCCAGCCAAACAGTAAAAACACCAATGATGGGAAAACTATCATAAAACAGGGTTTACACTTGTAACAGCAAAAGGCCCATGCCTTATTAGGTTTGTAGTGATATACCACAGGTGAGAGTTGTCTCAGTTTCTCACCTAGGCTGAGTCACACCAAGGCTGAGGATTATTGCACAAAATGTCCCCAGTGTTAATCCCAGATTTACTTAAGTGGTAGGATGGCTGGTAGCTGCCGTGGAAGGAACCCTACGATTGTTTCACGGGCAAAATGCCTGCTTCTTCGTGGTGATATTATTGCTCCCGTCTGAAGGGCCTTTTGTGTGCTCCACTCTCTATCACGTGACCATCAAGCTGGATGTAGGTGAGGCGTCACTCGGGAAACCAGAAGACGTCTCCTGCTTCACCTAAATGGCTAAATGTTTCCGTGTCCAGCCGAAAGGGAGCGGAGCATCACTATGGATACCGAGGATGCTCAACCACCAGGTGCAGAGTAATGTTGCTGTTTGGGATGCGTCACCAGAGCAGGGGCAGGTTCCTACAAACCGAAATTGGCAGCCTATGATAGATAATACAGTATATCCAAAGGCATAATTGTTGTATATTATGGGAAAGCTAACTTAGTTACCACCCCCAGTCGTTTTCCATTTATATACTTTGTTAAGTTGTAGGTCATTCATATCCCGTTGACATTTTTTATATTTGATATCCCTGGTCTCCTTATCCCACTTCTTAACCTGGGAGCTGATAAGATAACTTTTAAAATGTTATAATGCATCTCCTGTAGTACAACCTATATGGTTTACTACGCCAAATGCAGTTGCCCCCGCATCTACATTGGCCTTACTTCACACAAAATTCGCGTGCGGCTACGCGACCATTGCCGCAACATATGTGCCGCAGCAGAGGAGAAAGACGTAGCCACTCTTAAGACCTTACCAAGGCACTTTAGAGAATACCATCGATGTGACCCACGGTTTCTCAGCGTTCTGGGAATAGATATCATACATGGGGGGATCAGGGGTGTGGATTTAAAGAGATTATTAGCTCAGTATGAGACAGAATGGATCATCTCTTTGGGGTCACTCATCCCGGTTGGCCTTAATGAGACAGTCAGTTATGCCGCATTCCTTTAAAAACACTTTTTCGTCAGTTTGATTTGGATTTTAATTAACTTCCTTTCTTTTTAATTCTTTTTATTACTAGATTTTGTCTGCACCTTTCTTCCATCCTTTTGGAAAGAAGCTTCCTGGCCATTTGGACCCTATTGACTGATTTATTTCTGTTGCTAATGTATTTTCTGATCGCTTGGAATGTTGTATATATGTACTTGTATTAGGATTTGCTCTGATATTATTGTGGGACTGTGAAATGTGTTATTGCTCCCCCTAATTAAGTTAGCTTTTCCATAATATAAAATTATGCCATTGGATATACTGTATTATCATAGGCCGCCAATTTTGGTTTGTAGGCGCCTGCCGCTGCTCTGGTGATGCATCCCAAATAGTGGCATTACTCTGCGCCTGGTGGGTGAGCATACTCGGTATCTATAGTCATGCCCCGCTCCCTTTTGGCCGGACGCGGAAACATCCGGGCATTTAGGTGAAGCAGGAGGCATCTTCTGGTTTCCCGAGTGACGCCCCACCTACATCCAGTTTGACAGTCATGTGACAGAGAGTGGGGCACACAAAAGGCCCTTCGAACAGGAGCGATAATATCCCCACGAAGAGGCGGACATTTTGCCTGTGAAATGATCATAGGTTTTCTTTCGCGGCAGCTGCCAGCCATCCTAACACTTCAGTAAGTAAACCTGGGATTAACACTGGGGACTTTTTGTGCAAAATTCTCAGCCTTGTTGTGACTCCGCCTAGGTGAGAAATGCCATACCTTGTTGTTTATGAAAGTGATTTCCTTTATACTGAGACAACTTCATTAATGATAATCTCACCTGTGGTATGAATATCGCTACGAACCTAATAAGGCATGGATCATTTGCTGCTACAAGTGTAAGCCCTGTTTTGTAATAGTGTTCCCATCATTGGTGGTTTTACTGTTTGGCTCTGGACTGTGCAATAATTTGTCTCTTGATGTCTTCTCTGTATGTAAGTTGTCTTAAAAAATAATAAAAGCATTTTAAAATCCTATTTTCTTTGTTGTTTTATATGCTAACTGAGGATTGCTATGTTTCCCCTTATGCATGCATGATGGGTGTAAAAAGAATTTGAAGACTGATGGATTGGTTTGACAAAAATTTAAATATGTGTATGAGCAAATTTGACAAGTTGAAATGGCTGGACAACTGGGAGGAACTTTAAATTTGCAGGTTTTGTAGGGTGTGCCCAATATGAAGTAGTTAATACCTCCCAAAAGGGATTTATGGCCCCCTTTACATGCATGGGGTGCTCGTTCCATTTTGGACATTCATTTGGCCATCTGTGTGTCATTCATGTAATGTCTGTATGCTATCCGTGTGTCCATGTGGGACATCCGTGTACCTTGCTTTTATATAGCCAACATATTCCACAGTGCTTTCTAAAGTTATTTACAACATATGTTACTATACCATTAACGGAAAAAAGCAAAAGCAAAGGTAAAAATGACCTGGGGTCCCTTAGCTAATATGAATGTCAGGTTACATCTTGATGGCCGATGTTGATTTGCCCTGCCCCAGGTGGACTACGTCCAGTGCAAACTGTCCTTGAATAAGATATGCTTTTAACAACCTTCAGACAAAAAAAACGTGAGAAGAAATTTCATCAAGATACTAAAATAAATTCTGTATTCTTAGTTTACTTTCTTCATTAACAATATTCTTTCTTTCTACTTTCTTATAAAGTTATTTTCACACTTCTATTTTTGTAACTGGTACTTTACTGTCAGTTTGACTTGGTCCATTTGTAGTATTGGTCAGTTTGGTTTACAAATCAGACCAAAAGCTCAGAAAAAAATAGGATAAGTGAAAAGAGCATAAGAATAATTTAAGATTACAGCTCAATGTATTTTTTTTCAGGTTTTTAGGACAATTTTAGTACAGATTTGAGAAGTTTAGCATTGTGGCAACTATCTTACACATTTCATATATTATATGGTGATACATACTTTTGATTATGTAATGTTCACTGGTTATTACATATAACGTGAAATACATTTAAGGAACTAATCAAGAGGTGGAATATAATAAACTTAGAGTTTTGGGGGTTGATGTGTTTGAAAGCTGTAAATATTTACAAGCATATGTGTATAAGCAAATTTGACAAATTGAAATTTACTAGGCAACTGGGGGAACTTTAAATTTGCAGGCTTGTAGGGTGTGCCCAATATTAAGTCGTTAGTCTCTCCCAAAAGTGGTTTAAGGCCCCCTTCACACTCATGTTTTTCACCGAGCATTTTGGACATCCATTTGGTCATACATTTTTCCATGTGTATCATCCACATGACGTCTGTCCGCTCTCCGTGTGACATGTGCTGGAAAAAAACGCATGTCACTGAAATTAATGTTCTTTTACGTGTAAGGCTAGGGTCAGACTTGCGTCTAATCCTAGCCTGCTGGATGCGCTGAAAACATAGACATTGTCGGCCTCAGCGCATAGCGTTTAGCTATCCTAAAAGATGTGCAAAGATAGAGAAATGTCAAATGAGGATAGCGCAAAAGAGAGCGATAGAAAGAAAGATAGATATATGAATAGACAGATAGAGGTCAAACAGCTATATAATGTCACACCTCCTACACCTACATACTCTCAGCTTGCCTTTCATGTGGCCAAATCAGAATATCCCACACACTAAACTGATGAGGGGCAGTTACTCCAAAATGCAGCGTCTGTAGTTTGGGGTTCTGATCTGACACAAATCCTTACTCATATTAAAATGCTTGTCAGTAAGTCGACTATGACTTTGAGGAGCTATCTAAAGGTGGCGCTAGAGTTCATCTACTTCCTCACTGAAGTGACAATTTGCATAGTTTTTTGGAACAATTTTAAGGGTATCAACATTTTCGGCTATGGCTGTGTATTTATATATAGCTACATTACTTAAAGCTTGGCATACACATATGTAGCTGTTTTATGGAGCTTTTGGCAAGGACAGTATTTGGAATCACCACTTATATTTGTGTGAACTAATAAACTATCAAAGTATATATTTTGGATGGTGAATGCGAAAGTGGAAAAAAATTGGATAACTGGTATTTTTGGTAACACCACCTACCAAAAAAACATGGTATTAAAAGGGATCAGACAATCATGTCTGCCAAAATGATACTAATAAAATCTGCAGCTCTTTCCAGATAAAATAAACCTTTACCATCCAGTAAGTCTGACATCAGTGCGCACAGTTTTTGAGGTCATTATAAGTGATCACTTTCAAAAATATATTTCAGAGAATAAAATAACTGACAACCAGCATGGATTCATTAAAGTACCCCGTATATACTCGTGTATAAGCCGAGTTTTTCAGCCCAAAAATTGGGCTGAAAAGTCTCCCCCTCGGCTTATACACAGGTCAATACAGTGGTGGGGGCTGTGTCCAGGGCTGGTGAGGCTGGAGGAGGCGGGGGGAGGCTGCTGTATCAGCGCCCCATCACGTGGGGCCGCTCATTATATATGCACTGCTTCCCCCTGTCAATCAGCGGCAGGGGGAAGCAGTGCATATCTGGCCCCCAAATGCTGGCACTCGCCCCCCCTCTGTGTAAGGGCCCCCCGCTGCTTATCTTACCATCCCCGGTCTTCTGCACAGCGCCGGTCCTCGGTGCTCCGTCCTCGCTGCTCCCGTCCGTCTGCATCCGGGATCCCCTGCCGTCGCAGGCATATGATGTCATCGTGCGACGGCCTGGGATCCCGGATGCAGTGAGGACCTGTATACCACTGGGGCTGCTGTATATACTGCTGGGGCCTGTATACCACTGGGGAGGCTGCTGTATACCACTGGGGCTGCTGTATATACTGCTGGGGCCTGTATATGCCACTGGGGAGGCTGCTGTATACTACCACTGGGGGGCCTGTATACCACACTGCTGGGGGCTGTATACCTGTGCTGGGGTCCACCCTCGGCTTATACACGAGTCAATAGGTTTTCCCAGGTTTTGGGGGCAAAAGTAGGGGGGGTCGGCTTATACACGGATCGGCTTATACACGAGTATATACGGTAAGTAGTGTCTATTCAACATATACAAATTGTCACTTCAGTGAGGAAGTGAGAAACTCTAATGCCACCCAATAAGGGTAGCAATCCAACATATTGGGTTTCTATGAGGAAGTGCAAATATGGATGTTGGTAATGCAGCTGATGTGATCTATCTGGACCTTGAAAAGGCATCTGAAACTGCATAAAAAGCTAATCTCCCTCAGCATGGACAGCAGAGAAAAATTGATGAAAGGTTACAATGCAGGATAGTTTGGATGGTGGATAAACAAACAATTTACAAAGAAATTCAAGCTGTCCTGCAGGCTTAAGGTACACCAGTGTCAGTGTGAACTATCTGTCAACATTTCAATAAAATGAAGTGCTATGGCAGTAAACCCAGAATGACCCCATTATTGGACTGGTGTGATAAGTGCTAGAAACGCCACTTTCATGTTTCGGACCTCTAACACGTCTCTGTAATTATTGGCAGTAGCATCTAAGAAGTGAAACTGTTCCAAGCAAAGCTAGTGCTGTATGGAGAGGGCTTGGCTCCATACAATTAGTGCAGACGTCTGCCATAAACACAAAGCAGGGATTAAAACATATCTTGCTAATTTATTGTACAGAGCTCTTTGGGTGCTTTAGATTGATTTAATATTATGCAGGTGGGTATATTATTATGATTAATGTATATCTTTTTTCCCTTAAATTATTTAACTAACTGTCAAGAAGATGCGTCCAATTGTATGACAAAAATACAATAATGACAAAGTAAGGAATGGGGCAAGGTTAAGGAGTAAAAGGGGAGGGCGTAGTGATAAGGACCAAAAGGGTGGGGGGGAGAGGCGAGAAGAAGGGGTAGGGAGAGGAGTCTCAGGGAAGAAGGGAAAAGGGGGGAGAGAAAAAGGAATTTTCTTATTTAGGTAAAGTTTAACATAGATAATAAATTAAGTGAACACAACACATAACAATAACATCGGTACAAAATGGAACCAGTTAGGAGAACATACCTCCTGAAATCAAGTAAATGTCGCTGGGAAAAAGGGATACATAGTTAGGGGATAGAAAGTGTAGTCACTCTTGGGTTGAGTAAGAAGTAAGTATAATCGTAAGGTCATAATTGTCATGAGTGCTGCATGTTCAGTTTACATTATGTTGAGGTTGTTGAGCCAAATTTATTTTTCCTGGGAGCCAAAATACTCAAGTAGGTCCTATGCGAATGGGTCTCCCAGCTAGAGAGCTCTTCCATACAGGATATCTGATGGACTTTCTCCACCCACTGCACAATGGTAGGTGCCTGGATATCTCCCCAATGGATCGAGATTAATCTTTAGTTGCCCCCATCAAGAGAGGTAAAAAGGCCATGTTTTGTTAGTTTAAGGAGAACCTCCTCTGCTTTCAAGCTGGTTTTAAGATGCCCCAGCTCTTTCATGTTCTGGCTGATGCTTGACTAGTATTAGGTCAGGAGTGAGCATTCCCAAAATATGAGTCATATGGCCTACACTGGCATTGCAACGCTAGCATAAATTTGATTCTTTGAGACCTAGGTGATGGAGAAATTCAGATGTTCTATACCATCGAGTTAAAATTTTGTATGTATTCTCCTGTAACAGGATGCACCTGGAGAAGCCTTTGCTATTATATAAGATATCAAACACCCTGTCTTCAGAGAAATCAACTTTAAGTTCAGCATACCATGAATGTATGAACGTTGGTTTGAATGGTTGGGAAGGTGAAAGCAAACGTGAGTATAATTTGGAGATAGGTTTAGGGCATGGGAACTCCAATTTGGTGAAAAGGTCCAGCCAAGACGATGGTGATTTATTTGGGATTTCAGATCTAAATTTCTTGAAGACATGATTTACATGTAGTTTCTGAAGTAGATTGTGAGGTTGAGAGGTTGAGTTGCTGCATCTATTCACCAATTGTCCAGTATTTTGGATTTTTTTATCCAAATACTTAGACAATGGGACTCTCGGCAATGTGGCCCAAAGTTGTATGGGTCGTTAAAAAGAAGGGTCAGAAGGTAAGGAATAGCTCCTATGAGGTATATATTTTTTAAGGCATAAAACTGCTGCACTATCTCTATATTCCACTTCTTATTGCAGTATTCCAATGTCTCCTCTATTTCCAGCATTCTTCTGCTCTGATTGAGTTGCTCTGATGATGACTTTATTACAACAGCATTTTAATAAACAGTGCCTTGCAAAAGTATTCTCCCCCTTATCTATAGGATAAAATAAATTAGAATTGTCATGTGCATATGTATTCACCCCTCTTGCTATGAAGACCCTAAATTGTCTGGTGCAAGCAATTGCGCCACCCCACAGGTGGTGTCTGTGGAAGCTGCCGGCTTATCACTACGCATGAGTCGGGAGCTTCTACTGATGTCAGCTGTAGGACAGGGCTTAGGTCTTGCACGACTGCTCTCTTGTCCTGCAGATATACGGATACAGGCACTTTTCTCATATCGTCTTATCAGTATAAATAAGCCAACATCAGGCAGGGACTCTGCGATCACACAAGGAGCGAGATACTGCATGGGGTGAACGAAAAGGCGCACTGCGGGGAGGGGGGAGGCAGGAGAACCATGTTGACACAACACTGACAGCCCGGCCTCTGAAACTAGGGTCACTAATCTGATGCTTTATTTTAGGGAGCGGCAGAAGCTGAGGAAGTGACTGTGCCCCTCCCTGTGCTCAATGATGTTCTGTGTGACTATCCCATCATGCAGTGGGGCATTTGTATGATAAATCATTAGACAGAAAATAGAAAAAAAACACAATAACTGTTAGGTAGTGTAGAGAGGGAATCACAGGGAATTTTTAAAGCAACTATATTAAAAATAGCTTAGATTATAGAAATAAATGAGATATTAAGTTAAAAAAAATTATGTCTGGCCTTGGGTGAACCCTTTAAATGACTTCAGTGATCCCTGATCTAAACCTAGCAAACGCCTTTGGGTTGAACTAAAAGAGGGATAGTGAGCCATGTTTCTAACATCAGTGTCTAACCTTATAAATAACCTGCTAGATGAACGGGCAGCATTTTTCAGACACTTAGGCTGAGGCACACTGATGTGCATCAAACACGGAGCGTGTTTGATGCACGACAGTGATGAAGTGTGATGCGTGTTTGTAGGTGGTGTGGTGCGAGTATGGTGCGTGTGGTGAGTGTGCTGCCTGTATGTATGTTAGTGTGCTGTGATTGTGAGGTGTGAGTGCGTGTGTGCTGCGTGATTGTGAAGCTGTCCGTGGTCCTGAGGACCGCGGGCAGCATTTGTCGGGGATAAAAGAAACTCTGCGCCTGTCAAAGCCGGCAAGTTTAAAATGACCCGCTTTGTCGGTACAGTAAGCTATCATCTTGTACTGCTGTGGCAGCAGCGGTACAAGATGTTTAGCTAATACAATAATAATTGTAGTAAAATAATGTATTCTGGGGTTATTTTACTGATTAACCCCATCAGCATCCTCTGCACCCCGCATGTGTGCGCAGAGGAGGCTGATGCAGCTCTAAACCAGTGCTGAAGGGGTTAATATGCAGTGGTGTAGTGACACCATGTATGTGGAGAGTGTCCTCACTCTCTGCAGACATGTTGTAAAGGGGGTTTAATTTTAATGTATGTGGTACCTTTACACGCCGCTACAGAAGGTTGAAAAAAAACCCGGGGTTTCGGAGACAAATGTATCTTGCACCGTCAAAACAACCCGAGGTAGCGGCGTGTAAATCAGGTTGTTTGCCACCCGTCACTGTCGACACCTGTTTCAGAGCAGTGCTCAAAAAACAGGTTGGATATCAAACCCGATGGTAGCGGCGTCTAAATGAGGGTACAGGAAGGTTTTTCCGACACCTAGTTAACTCCTGGGGGCGTGACACAGCCTCCGGGAAACCGCCCCCCTTCAGCATCATTGGTGGAAGCCCCTGCGCTACGATTGGTTGTCGCTGCATAGTGCGGCATATTTAAGGAGCTGACCAGTCACATGCACAATTGCAATAGCATCATGTATTAGCCAGCCTTCCTGCGCTGGCTGGCCAATCATGATGCTATTGCATTGTCCAATCATCGTACGAGCGTCTCGTAATCCACAAAATCTGGCACGCCTATGTGTTGTCCCTGCTGCCCCAGGTCTCCCATATTACCTTCTGTAGCGGCGTGTAAATGAGGGACGGTGCTCTACAGAAGGTAACTTGTGGCACCTGGCGCTGCCTCCAGAGATAGATTAAACCTTCTGTAGAGCACTTAGTTGCGGCGTGTAAAGGGCGGTATCGGGTACCTTTGCAAACCGTTGGAACGTGCTCATGCACGTGAGACATCCGGTTGTTTCCAGCCTTCTGTAGCGGTGTGTAAAGGTACCATAATGGGTTAAAGAAACTGTCGGGTTTATAAATTCACAGAAAAACCCGGCTCTCTGTTATGTCTATGGGGAGCTGTCCCCTCTCATGGTGCTGAAGCCACAGCTCCCCATAGACAGTAACAGAGAGCGGCTTTTTCTGTGAATTTATAAACCCGACAGTTCTTTTAAACCATTATACATAAAAAATTAACCCCTTCACACACATGGTGTAATGACACCATTCTGCAGAGAGTGAGACACTTCCCACATACTGGTGTCACTACACCAGCTGCATATTAAATCCCTTCAGCACTGGGTTTAGAGCCGCATCAGCCTCCTCTGCGCACACATGCGATGCAGAGGATGCTGATGGGGTTAATCAGTAAAATAACCCCAGAATACATTTTTTTTACTACAATCATTATTGTATTAGCTAAACATCTTGTACCGCTGCTGTCACAGCAGTACAAGATGATAGCTTACTGTACCAACAAAGCAGTCATTTTAAACTTGCCGGCTTTGACAGCCGGCGAGTTTTAAAGCGTTTTTTGCCTGCACACTTGCATGTGTGGGTTTTTTGGGGGCGAGAATTTCTCACCCCCATACAACTTGCATTGCCCTCACGCGCGTCAGAATCGCGTCGTACTCGCAGCATGCTGCGATTGCACTCGCTTCTGACTCGCAGTGCGAGTTAGGTGTGGGGGACTCGCACCAGTGTGCCCTGCCTAATAGGGAAACACTGGTCCCAGTGCAATGCGAGTATCCTCGCAGGGCACTCGTGCGAGTCCCTCGCACCGTGTGCCTCCAGCCTTAGAGAAAGGTGTTTTTTGCTGTAAAAGGGGGAAACCGACTTCTTAATAATGTCTATTGATTTACAATTGGATGTCATAAAAGTCTTTTAGTTGTAATGTGTAGGTGTCCCAATACATTTGTTAAAATTTTATATATGCTTCAACAAAGAATTATCCATTTGCTGTATTCAGTGGACAAATGATTAGCTGGGTTTAAAAACTCAAATCACTTTATAAATAGTGATCAGAAAAATGAGCAATAATAATGGAGGGTCTAGGAGAAAATAAAGCACTATCAATTTTTAATCTATGCTACGTTAGTTAAACACCCAAAATCTTATCACTATGGATAATCAGAAAGGGAACTGCCCTTTAATGATAAAGAAACATAGATATGATTTTGTGCATATTGCTTGGTGATAATAGAATCATTTGTTCATTGACTTTCTTGCAATTTCCTTTTATATAGTATTTTGTAATTATCTACAGAGATAAGCTAAGTCTTATATTGCATGATATGTAAATGCTAAAAGCAATTGAAAGCTCTTGCCTTTCAGTATGACATTAGGTTCATTTACAGTGTGGTTCTAGGATCAGTGTCCATATGTGATATGATTACTTATGTACTTGCTGGAAATAATCTATTTAAAATTTTACTTTATGTACAGATTAGATATTTGATAGTGGAAGTAGAGGTTTTTTTTCTACAGTCCAAGCTAAAACCCTATGCACAGGTGCAAAATTTATCTTTGCTCCTGTTAATCTCGCTTTTCCCCCATTATATCAATTTAGGGGATAATGGGTTGAACAACATGGATTAAAAACTGTCTGTTATGTTTTTTTTTACTCTGAAAAAATATAGGAATAGGAAGAATAAGAATTAATTGGAAATTATTTCAGTCATCACATTGTCTTCAGTAAGCAAAATGGCTGGTTCAAACCCCTAGGAGTTTATCATTCTGTTACAAAGAGCAAGAGAAATGCTTTAGAGCAATGGTTCATCATTTAAATCATGTACTTGTATGGCTGATGCCTCAGTGGCTCGACATATTGGTAGTTTTGAAGTTTCCCTGAATAATTTCCTTTCTCATTTCTCTCCATCACCTCAGGGCCATGGGTTACTCATGATGGTCCTGCGTTGGTCACAGGGGCAATTGTGACAGTAGAGGCGTGGACCGGTTTCCGTGGCCCTAGAGGGACGCAATTAAAAGGGTCAAAAAATGTTAAAAGGGGTAAAAAATAAAATGAAAGTTTGTCAGTGACGCCACCTGTGGTATGTGTGGCGCCCCACGGTCAGACGTCACAAAGTGGGGTGCTGCACCCAGAAATGAGCGTGTGGTTATCCTGTCGCAAGTAGAATGCAGAAGACTGTGGGGAGGATTTGATCCCCTGGATGCCAGCTCAGGAACTACCGGAGGCGACACCCAGAGACAGCATGGTGGAGTGCCTGGGAAGATTGATGCTGGGCCCCACTTGGGCTTTGCGCCAACATCAACTCTGTGCCGGATGCCCCGGCATTCAGCCCTTCACCCCCGGCATACTCCCACGAGCCAGCATTCCCAGATCATTGAGAAGGATCAAGAGGCCCGACATGCCGTTAAGAGGCCTGGTGGCGATTTGAAACAGAGAGCCACCATGTCAGAGACGAAGCCCGCCGACAACCCCGTTACCTATGGACTACAAAAGACAGGTACTGTCGTATCATTCCCTTATGGGGACGGGTGGGGGTTATCCACGAGGAAGGACAAAGAGATGACAATTTTTGGGGGATGACATGATGTGGAGCCCCATTTACACCGTGGTCACCCAGAGCAAGATCTGTACTGGGGAGACCAGGTTACCTATGAGTGCGATGCAGGACCCATGGGGATGATTGCCATTAGGGGTCCCACTTATAAGTAATCAACATGAATGTCAACAGGAAACTGAACATAGTTTTATTCTTGTTTTGCTTTTGAATAATGAGTGCTAACTTTCCTTTCTGCCTATTGAGACTCATAAACTTTCGTGAGAACTCTTACCCCGTTTAATGATAATTAACCTAAAGTTTTAACCCCAAGCGGTCCAGCGGTGATAAGACACACTGGACTGTGCAGGAGAATAGTTACCGCTGGGCTGTGCAGTTACCGGTCCGTGTGGCCGATGAAGTGTTAAATTGTAGGCTTTGAGGTCTAATTGTAGAATAATATTTTATTATTATTATCTTTATATTATGCAACGTTTAAGTTTGGTGCCTCCATAAAGGGAAGAAACACAATGCTTGAAAATGTTACCTGTTATTGTTTACTGAAAAAGAAAAATTCACTCTACCTGTACCCCATTAACCCACACTCGTGGTTGAGTGTCTTTCACCAAGGGGGAATGTGGCGCCCACTGGTCAGGCATCACAAGGGGGGGTACTGCACCTAGAAATGAGCATGTGGTTTATCCCTGTCACAAGTAGAATGCAGAAACTGTGGGAGGATTTGATCACAGCACTCCCACAGACCTACCTAGGCAACCTGGGGAGGTCCCAAAGTTTGAGAGTCGGAGTTGTAAGGGGAGCAGGGAGGACGACAGGGAGTCTTCAAAGTTGTCTTCCCCAAGGAAAGATGGAAACGGGAGCTTACTCATGAGTGATAGGGGGCTCCAAAGGAGGACTAGAGAGAGAAAGTAGCCAGACAGAGAGGTTCTGACTGGGTCACCCGTGCATCCGTCTGACAATGTGGCCTGGAGTGTTTACCTCTGTCCGTACTCGTCCCGGCTCTGAAGACGTTATCAAGGTGTTCATTCCCTTGGACGTACACTACTAAGAAGGCATTGAGAAGAGAAGGAACAGGACAAGGGCTAGATCCAGAAGGTACCCACCAGAGACTTCCACAGATTCTGAATTCTGCTGCGATATCCGGCCAGCCGTCCTGATACAGAACTGTAAGCTGTATCATCACGATGACCAGTTTTCAAGTAAGTACTGGGTAGAGTGATTGAGTGATTGAGTCTCCGTGTGCTTATTCACTGCTGTACTGCAATTACAAACTCAATCATCTTCACCTTTGTTCATGCATGGTGAGAGTCCAACCACTATAAAAGATACACGGCTGCTGCAGACCCCAGCTGGTGCATATAGAGTAGGGGAGGATGAGGGTCTGAGAGATAAAATATCACACAAATAGGTTTCAGAGGCTTCACCTTGTGTGGATGTGAGAGTCACAACCACTATAAAAAGCATATCACGGTTGCCTCAGTTACCAGTGTGGTGTATATAAAGTAGGGAGGATGAAGGGTTAAAAACTGCGCTGCTGTTATTCATGAGACTCAAAGGGTGAATATTAATATTGATTATAAGTCAACGCTTAAAAAAGAAAGAGAGGAAGACAATGGGGCGCAGGAGTTTTATATGTATGTTAACACAGATTGCAGTAAACAGATTTACAAGCATCATGCAGATTTGTTCTATTTTCGCTTATATGATCCGTGTAGTGGATCAAACTTTTAACCCCTTCCAGACCGTGATGCAGCATTATGCGTCATGAAAACAAGTTCGTTCCCGACCCATGACGCATATGCTGCGTCATCGTGGGTTTCCCTTCCTGCAGCTCTATTAACTTGGGTCACTAAAGGGGTTAATAGAGCCGCAGCTAAGTGACAACTATACTTTTAGACCAGGGGGATGGCTTAGCCCCCCCTGGCTAAAGTCGCTTTGATTTGGCAGTTTGAAATTGAAACTGCAGATCAAAGCGAATCAGTGGGATTCACCCCTCCAGATCTGATTGGAGCTCTCCATACTGATTGGAGGGTGGATCGGCAAGTGCCCTCCCCCTCCTCAGCTCTCCTGCTCTATGACTCAGCATGGGCCCCCACAACTGCCCACTTCCCTATTATTATGTATCTGCCAGCCGGTGCGCCCGCCATCAAACTAACAGCCCCCCCCTGTGCTGCTCATTTTCCCCCCCCCCCCGGGCAGCCCCCCACCTCTGGGCCTTGTGTCCTGCCCCCTCACATTTTCCCCGGTGGGCTGCCACCACCTGGGCACCCCGCGCTGCGCCTCCTCTGCGCGGTCGGTGTGGGCCCCGCCTCTCTCCCAGGCTCCTCCTCCTATCGGTGGATGAGAGAGGAGGTAAGTATGTATGAATGAATGAATAAATGAATGAATGGATGGGTGAAGATGTGTGCGTGCATGAACACGTGCGTGGATGTGTGCGTGCGTGGATGTGTGCGGTGTGTGGATGTGAGCATGCGTGGATGTGAGCATGCGTGGATGTGAGCATGTGTGGATGTGAGGTTTGTGGATGTGGTGTGCCTAGATGTGTGCATGCGTGGATATGTGAATGGATGTGTGTGCATGGATGTGTGCGTGTGTGGACGTAGGCGTGCGTAGACGTGTGCGTGGATGCATGTGTGGATGTGGCGTGCGTGGATGTGAGTGTGCGTGGATGTGAGCGTGCGCGGATGCATGCGTGGATGTGTGGTGCGTGGATGTGAGCGTGTGTGGATGTGAGTGTGCGTAGATGGTGCGTGGATGTGTGCGTGCGTGGATGTGTGCGTGCGTGGATGTGTGCATGCATGGATGTGTGCATGCATGGATGGTGCGTTGATGTGTGTGTGCGTGTGTGGATGTGTGCGTGTGTGGATGTGTGCGTGCGTGGATGTGTGCGTGCGTGGATGTGTGCATGCGTGGATGTGTGTGTGCGTGGATATGTGAATAGAGCATGAGTGCTTGGATGTGTGCGTGCATGGATGTGTGCGTGCATGGATGTGTGAGTGCATGGATGGATGGATGTGCGCGTGGATGATGGGGTGCATGGGTGGGTAGATGGATGCATGGATAAATGGATGGGTGCAACAAGGGATCAAGTGTCCTTTGTTGTAGTCTCTGGATCATATTCATGGTGCACTGTATGACAGATCATTGCCATGCAGTGCACAATAACTCTGACCCCAGAGACTTAGGAAGAGGACACTTGATCCCTTGCTGCAGTCTCTGGATTGAGCAGAGGCGATCGAGCGTCGTGGGACCTTTGTTGTAGACTACGTCGGAGGAAATCGAGCGTCGTGGAACGTCGCTGTGGACTACATCGGATCTTTATAATAAAGATGGAGTCCGAATTTTGTTTGTGTTTTTTTTCAAATAAAAAGATTTTTCTCTGTGTGGTGTATTTTTTTGACTATTTACTAGAGATTCTAATAGCCTGACATTATGAATCTCGGTTTAGTGTCCACTGCCAATAAAAAGCTGGCATTAACCCTTTATTACCCAGTTTGCCACCGGCACAGGGCAACTGGAAGAGCTTGGGTACAGTGCCAGAAAATGGCGATTCAAAGAATGCGCAATTTTCTGGGGTGGTTGTGGGCTGCAATTCACAGCATGGGGCCAGAACGCTATGGCCTCTCCATGTGAGGATTCCAGCCCTCAGCTGCCAAGTTGTACTGGCTGGACCAAAAAATATGGCGAAGCCACCATGTCATTTTTTTTTCTAGAATTAGTTCCAGAAATAAAATAAAATGGGCTTCGCTGTACTTTTGGTTGGCAGCCAGGTACAATGAGGCAGCTGGGGGTTGCTGGCAGTCCGTCTCTGCCAAGTTGTACCTGACTGGCCAAAAATATGCGGAGCCCCACGTCATTTTTTTTTCTAAAATCAGTTCTAGAAATAATAAAATAAAAAGCCTTTGCTGTATTTTTGGCTGTCAGCCAGGTTACAACTTGGCAGCTAGGGGGCTTGAATCTTCAGCATGGAGAGACCCAAACGTGGGCCCCACGCTGCAAATTGCAACCCACAGCCACCCCAGAAAATAGCACATTCATTTGAGGCGCATTTTCTGGTGCTGTACCAGTTGCCTTGTGATGGTGGCACACGGGTTCTCATACATGAATGGTGTCCGCTAACAATTTCAAAGGAAAAAATTAGCTCCAATTGTTAGCGGAAACCATATCGCGTATGGAGGTCCCCTCCCTGTGTGCCTGAACATTGTAGCTCCAAGTGACCCCTTTTTGGAAACTAGAACCCCCAAGGAACATATCTAGATGCTAGTGAGCACTTTGAACTCCAGGTGCTTCACAAATTTGATCCGTAATAAGGAAAAAGTACAAACAGAAGAAATAGAGATAGCATCTTGAGGCAACTCTATCAAGCATCCCATAAGGAACGGGTTACTTCACCTGAAACATCAATCAAGTGAGACATGAGGGAGTGGCGTATTTGTGATATTGTATTAAGTGAGAGTTAGGCAGCCCATATTTTGTCAAAATTCCTCTCTCCGTCAACCATCTCCTTTCCCTAGCATGAATTAAGCTCCCATGGTTATTACACCCTTAGTAGTCCATTCCCGGAAGAGCACATTTTCTCGACCTAACACTAAACGAGGGACACGACCATGGGTTCAACCATTTAGAAATTTTCCAAGAGAGACAACTTTTTCCATAATTCCTTTCCAGGATGATATCATATCCCTGTATATAGTAGAGTATTTAATCTTAGATGGGAGCTGTGTGAGGGAGAATGTAATAATGAGAACAGATTCCATGGTCTCGCGTATTCCTCTTCCAGCTCAATGTCGGAAAATTTGCTTGTGTGTTGGCCCAAACAAATATATTGCGCATCAGACAGGCCAGATTGTAACCCTGATATCAGGAAGCTGAAGCCCTCCGTCCTTGTTAGTAACAGAGTCTGATCGCCACCTGGCGCGTCTGCCCCTCCAGGAAATCTTGAGAAGGCCGAGTTCAATTTTTTTATTCCAGGTGCTTTAATAACATGGGTATCGCTGGAGCGGATAAAGCAACTAGGGAAGCTCACCATTTTGATGAGATGGATCGACCAACAAAGTAGGGGAGGATTTCTCCACCCGTCCGCCTCTTTATGATTTTATTAATGATTGGTGTAAATTTAACTATAAATTTGTCCCGAAGTCCGTTGCAAGGTTGATTCCCAAAATTTAACGCTCTCCCAGCTCTCTTATCCCCCCCAGTGCAGTGTCTAACAGATTATCTTTATTTTTCTAATGAAGAAATTTCGCATTTGCTTTTATTTAACCTTAGACCAGATATTTATCCCAACCTTTCTATATCCGTTAAAATATTTGGTAGGTTCTCCCTGGATTTTGGACATACAAAATAATGTCGTCCGCAAATATGAGAGCTTTATTTCTTTGCAGCCAATCCTGAGGCCCTCATAACATTTTGTGAGACTCAAGAAAGAGCGCTAGTGGTTCAATAGCCAAATTAAAAAGCAACGGGGATAATGGGCATCCCTGGCGTTGTCCTCTCTCCAGCCCAAAAGTATCTGAAAGAACCCGGTATGCTAATGCACGCTTCGGGTTGCATATAGAGATCTTAGTATTGTCTAAAGGGGCCTGAAAATCCCATGGAGTCCAAGCACCTGTTCCAACCATGACCACCTCACACTATCAAATGCTTTCTCACATCTAGGGTGATCTGGCCGGAGACCCCCCTTCCTTCCCGTTTTGTTTGCCCACTACATCCAAATAAGCATCGCCTTTTCTTATATTAGGACGGTTTGAACGACCCTTGATAAAACCCGCCTGGTGTTGGTGGATCAACTTAGGAAGTAATTTGCGCTAATCTGTCCGCTAAAATTTTGATAAAAGTTTGAGGTCTTGATTTTGAGGGAAATGGGTCTATAATTAGAGAGGTCTGTAGGTGACTTTATCAGATTTAGGGATTAGCTTAATGTGCCCACATTCTCTTTCGGGATTGGTTTGCCACCAAGGATTTCATTAAATAAATCTCTCAGAACAGGGGGATATTTGATCTTTGAGTGACTTATAGAAGGCGCCATTAAAGCCATCTGGGCTCGGGCCCTTACCAGGATTTAACATTCCAATAGCTGACTTAACCTTTCTACTGAAATGGCCCATTCAAAAATTGCTCATCAATCCATGGAGAGCTTAGGCAACGCCAGAGAATCCAACCATGTATCTCCCCCAGATTCCCGTTCCCGTCCTTTATACAGTTTAGCATAGTATTTCCCTAACACTCTGACAATGTCTTTTGGGTCTGACCAGGTCTTACCCATGCTTGTCTGTTATTAATCTAATTAAAGTGGAATTGTGTCCTCCCCTAGTAATCTTGCCAGTAGACGACCTGCCTTATCTCCAAACCTATGTAAGTCTAGTTCTAGCCTACTTTTATAAAGGTCTCCCGTTTCCTGGCCCATAAATCAAAGTCCTTTTTCGCTGATAGCCACCTTTCTCTATTCTGATCATTCATTGCTAATTTGTATGAAGCGTATGCTCTCTCATGCCTCACTAGCTCTTAGATACTGTTCTCATAACCTTCTTTTTGAGTCTCCATGGTATAAGCTATGATGTTGCTCGAAGGACTACTTTTTGCCGTTCCCAGAAGAGAGTGGGGTTATCACGGTGGACAGCATTATTGAGAGAGAAACTCCGACCACCACTCCCCCAGACAGTTGACAAAGTCATCTTCACGTGTCATGGTGTCTGGGAACCTCCACAAGTAGTCAATGCCTTTTTGTATTTCATCTGGATTCCATGACTAAGGGGCATGATCGGAGATACCATATTCTCAACTTTAATCTCAGTTACTGTCTGGAGAATCGATGGTGAATGAAAAGATATCCAATCTAGACCAGAGTTATAGGGGTGAGAGTAGTGAGTATACTCTCTTTCCAAGGGGTGTAGTGTTCTCCAACATCCTTTAAATTGCAATCAGTAGAAAAAGTTTTCAGAAGGCTATCCCCAAAGGTGATTGAGTCACCGGAAGGTCCGGATAGCAAGGGCCTACTGTGCCTTCTGTCCTCTTCTTCACTAAGCCCAAATTGAAGTCCCCTCCACTAGTCTGCTAGTTCATGGTCTGTAGGAGCAAAGTTTTGAACTTTATGTAGAAAGATCTTCTGGGCTACATTAGGGGCATAGAGATTATAGACGCTGAGCGTGTCGTCGTGAATTTGATCTCCCCACCCATAATTTTTTAAGTCTGAAGAATTCCTCAGATGTCAGATGGGTCTCCTGGAGCATGGCAATATCCGCATGAAGTCTCTTAAGGTGCGGAGAACCATCATACGCTTTGTGGGGAGCGTAGTCTTTCACATTCCAAGATACCCCATCTAACATCTTCCCAGCCGAAAAAGGGATTGTATTGGCGTCTGGTTATTCCCAATTTCTCTCTCAGGGACTGGATCAAAGTTCCAAACAATTTACATGAGTAACCTGAATTTGCATAGAAAATTAGAGCTAGCAGACAAAAGTAAACAACCCTCTTCCTTTCAGAAATCCCCTATTGCTCCCCTTCCCTCCCCTCCCCATGTCATCGACTGTTGACTCCACTTTTTTCCTGCTGGAATTAACCCCAATAACCCCAGCCCGCCACAAACACCAATTGTAAATGTTAAACAGTACATTTGAATTTAAAAATTCAAGCAAATCAATCCGAACTTCTATCACTGAATACTGGATAATGGAAGTAGCAAAACAGCATCGCAAAACATAGATAAAATTTGCAAAACATTATTGTGGCCAGACGGAAGGGAGCTTGAAGTATCGAAGGGAATCCAAGCAAAAGTATTTCCGTTACATTTCCCCTCCCCCCTTAAGACAGTCGGTAAACTGATAAGTTCCTTTCCTGGTCACTTTCGAAACTGTAGAGAAAAAGGAAAAAAAAAAAAAAGACAAAGTATCACTCCTCAAACCCCTCGATCCGCGATGTTTTTCAGTCAGTCGATATCCTATTCTTTTCCTTTTCATCGGGGGGACTTCCTGCAAAGCTCTCAAAGAAGCGGGGAATGAGTCAAGATAGTGTGAGAGTTATTCGATCCAAGGAAGTTTTCCGGTTTCCCAGAAGGTATTGACAAGTAAAATGTCACGGTTTTTCTTATTCCATCTAGTAGTGATTGACGTTGCTGTTTATTTTTGAAGGTCCTTCCTCCATCATCCGGCAGGGGTCTGAACGTAATCTGTAAATCTCACACTGTTCAATTTTGAGCTTGTGTGCGGTCTAAGTGGACCTGTAATCCGGTTCGCTGCGGGCCTTTTTGGGGGCTATTTGGGGGTTAATCTTCTCTGCGAGGTGACCCCTTCCCTCTTTCAAGCATCAAAAGCGCCCCCTTGGATCCGTAAGGAGGCAGTGCCCCTCAGGTGATCTAAACGGGGGTTTTGCGGATGTTGAGTTGAAGCGAATATTTTATTTTGTAAGAGTGGTACAGCCTCACCAAATGTCTCTGCGTCTGGTTCACTTCAATAGAATATCCGCAAATATTGGGCTTTATGCCCCATGATCACAAGTGGGTTTTTTAGCCTTAAAAGCACGCAGGATCTCTTCTTTATCCCTTGATTAAATATTTTGCGTAGCGTGGCGGGCTTATTACCTTCTTTGTTTGTGGGGAGTGTTCCCACCTTTGCCTGTGGGGGGATCTTGGGGGGCCTATTCTGTGGGTGCGTTCAGTTTGGATCTGTTTTTGACAGCCCGTGCTTTTGGCAATTCCAATTTCAAAAGACATCCTCCAGGAGAGCAGGGAAACACTCTCGGGACCCATTTTTCAGGTTATTCCTGCCAGCCCTGTTCTCTTTTATCTATTTGTGTACCGAAAATTTTGTTTCTGTCTGGACTGGTTGTTCAGTTCACTCACTCTATCCAAGCTTTTGATTTTGGTTTTGATCCTGTAACTGTTGATCATGGGTCTGTTTTGTAGACAGATCTCTGTGGCGCAGTCACAATCAAAAAACCGCTGTTTTAAAATCACAATAGGTATTGAGCAATCGTTTAGCCAGCGACTTATAATCCTTGTTGCTGTGAGTCCCCTGAGGGCACTCATCCCCATGTTAGGGTTTATTGGGTGTTTTGCCTTATAGGGTAGAGTCTATGGCCTCACATCTCTTCAATTCCCTCCAGCCTTCCTTTTCTCTGCCTTCCCTTCAGAGACCTGAAGGTGCAGCTGCTTGCACCCCGCTTTCACTTCCCGCCATTCCGCCATGTTTGTCCGCGCCATCTCCAAGCGGCTCCTACATCTGGACCGCTCCCTCAGTCCTTCCCCGCGTCCTCGGTCCTGGTGTGCGACGCGGACCCTTCACCCCCCCTCATTGTGGATGCTGAAGGAATATCTAGGGCCGGGGTACTGTGTGGTGTCTGCGGGCGGGCTCGAGCTTCTTCACCGGTCTCTCCATAAGGGCCGGAAACGGAAGTGGGATCCCTTCTTAAACAAATGGTTACCTGAAGATCCAGGGATCATGTTTAGAAGGCAAATAAAAGTGAAAAATAGTATTCTCCCGTGTTTTAAAAAACCTTTTCGATTTTAGCTCAGTGAAATTTTCTATACAGAAACCCGGTGTCTTAAAATAGGACGAAGAAGTGCCATTGTTGTAGCATTATCATTATAAACGAATGTATTCGTTAAATAGACAGGGCGATTTGTATTTTTAACATCTTACATGTGGTATGACCATGTTTTTGTGGTCACTTGTGCCTGTGGTCTTTATATGTCAGCCGCCCACACAGACAGTGCAGTGTGCAGAATGGCCCAGGCACAATACAAAAAAAGGGGTTCCTTAATCATAGTTTCCCTACATCTGTTGTTTAAACATCAAAAACCTTTTGATATAAAATTCCCTGTGGAAAGATTTGCAGGGGTCATAGTGAAGCTTTAAAAATTTAAATGTAAAGAGTCATATTGGATTTTCAGATAAATACACTATATCCAATGGTCTGAATGATGTGACAAGAATGTTTGAATTTACATGGATGGGGGGCTGGCCTGGAAGCTAATGGAATTTGGCTGCATAACCAGAAGTTCCTAAGGCAATCCTGTTTTTGGCTATTAGCGGTGATTCCGACACCAGAATCTCTTTTAAGTGCTGGGAACCCGGCGGCACTGGATCATGTGAGGGACCCACTGAAGCGGCGCAAAGGTCCAGAAAATGAAGACTTCTTTATAGTGGAGTGGCACTCCGAGCCTCCACAGCAAAATGGTGGCGGCTCCAAAGTCCCCTGGACCCACTCTATGTTCACAAGACCAGTGGGGAGCCGGAGCAGGATGATGAAGATTACCCAGTCACACGGCATGTGTACAGCCTACTGGGTCCTGTGACCCATCTCTCAGGGGATATGCAGGTATCATGGGGGAATGAGGCTGGATGTGTTTCCCCGAGTGAACTACCTCCCCAAAGAAGGAAAATTGGCGGAATATGCCCTGCTAACAATAATTTGCAAAAAGTTTTGCAGTGTTTGGGCGCATTGTACAACGTAACTTTAAGGTTGGGACTTGGAGAACAAAGTGTGGGTGTAACATCAGAGTGAGGGCTTGCCCCCGAAGCGGGCTGATTAGACCCCGTTACCAGCATTACAGATTTATTTTCAGAAAGTTCTAACAGATACGCCGTGAGGAATTGGGATAGAGAGGTATGTAGACTGCCTAAACTTTTATACAAAAAGGGCTCTAAAGGATGTTTGGTGTGTAGCTTAAAAAAAAGACCAAAAGGAAGCCATCCTCCCCCCCCTAGCCCCTCTGTTTCTGTCTATCCAGACTCATGTGACACTTGTTAAGCGGGAAAATTTGTTTCCCTTTTGCGAATTTAAGGAAAGGACCTTTAATGGGGTCCCCCCTAGGGTGATATTCCGGGAAAAAATTCTAACAATCCTTTCAATCCCCCCAACTACTGAAAAAGCTTGAATCGTGGAAGTCTGCTGATAGGGAACCGCTTAGTAGGGGTGCAAAAAAAACCAAAAAACCCCGGGGTGGGAGAAAGTGGGTGATGTCCCCTCTGGGTGATGGCCCTCTTCTTTTACTCGTGGACCCCCGGGTGCTTTTTCTCCCCCCGAAATTTTTTTTCAGCCAGGGGCGGACTCTTCTACTGAAGGAATTTGCCTGTGGGCCCCTTTTTGACCACTCTTTCCCTTGGCCCCTTCTCTGGCGTGACTACGTTTTTTAATGCGTTTTTGTTTCCCCCCCTGGCGGTTTTTCAGCCTTTTTTTTGGTTACATATGCTTTTTATGTCTTTTTGTTGTATGTTTTTTCCCTTCCCTTTACCCCTTTTTCTCCCCTTTTTGTCCTGCAATGTATTTTTTGAAAAAATTTTTTTATTTTTTTTTTCCGTCCATCAGATGAAATGAAAAAATACCCCTTTAGCGCTTGGATTAACCCCTGAAAAAAGGCCCTTTTTTGGGGGAGGCTTTTCAAACCCAGGTGGACATATTATGTTCAGTAGAACACTTTTTACAAGGGGGCATACAGATCTGTCATCGCTTTTTTTACAGCCTTTTTTCCTTTTTTTCCCCAAAAAAAAGGCGGGGTCAAAATTTTTAAATCATCTCTCTCCTTTATGCATTCAGTTTACCCTTTGGGATTTTAACCTTTTAGGTTAATTTTTGGGGGGGGAAGTGAATAAAAAAAGTGTATGTCCCCAAAATTTTTTAGATAAAATCCTTAAAGTTTTTTAAAACGGTTTTGGAGGGGGCCCAAAAAGGATGAAAAAAAACTGTGGGGATTGAATTCTTTAGGGGCCCGTGAGTTAGATGTTTGTTGGTTTGGGGGGGAGACAAGAACTTGGCCCCTTTAACCGTTGAGGATGATTTTTGTGGGCTGTCTCTGTGCAGGAAAGGGTTTTTCCCCTTTTCTCAAAGACACAGGTCATCCCCAAATTATTTTTTCCCCGGGGGTGACAACCCTCCCCCCTTTTTCTGGGGAAGGGGGTTTTACTTGGGTTCCCGGGCCCCCGTGAGTCTTTAATAAATTTTATGATAACCCAAACCCCCCTAAAGCGGGATGAACACTGCCCCTTTACAGTGAGGATGTGGGAATGGGTAGGAAAAGTTAGTGATTTTTTTAAAAATTAATCCCAAAAGGTGAAATACGATGAAAACCTTTTGGGCTTCCCACAAACCTTTATCAGAGGGTTTTTCCTCCAAAATCTTCAATAAAAAATAACAAAGGTGAGGTCCTCCCCCCCTTAATCCATCCCCGGGAATTTTAAAAACTGGATCGCCCCCCCCTCGCCCAAAAGTTATGCAGATCCTTTTCATTAGGGTCACCCCTGCCCCCACAGAACTTTTTTTTTGGGGCCCCCCTTAAAAAACCTTTTTTGCTCGGAGATAGGCAGGTGAAAAGCTCCTAGACGCATAAAAAAAGGGACCCCAAAAATTTTTAGAGGTTGTGGGAGATGAGTAGGGAAAAAGTTAGAAACCCCTGTTTTTTTTAAAAGCATTTGCCCAAAATTATCCCACTTAAAAACCCCTTGAGTGACTCTTGGCCCCCGCTACGGGGGGAGATAGAGTTTTCCCGGAAAAATTGCCCTTCCCCAAATGAGGGTTTTTCCCCAAGGGGTGTTTCACCCTTTTTCTGATAAAATAGTAAAGGTGTTAGGTCAACTATATCCCCTGCACCCCCAGAGGCCCCCCCAATTAAATAGGCTTTCCCCCACACCCTCGCCCTTTCTTGTTAAAATTTTCCCCCGGTTTTGGCAACCACAGAATGTAATTACCTTGCATTAGGAAGAACAATTGTGAAAAACCCCCGTCGGAAAATCGCCTGATTACCCGGTTCTTCGACCTACTCACTGCTTAATTGGGGGTGTCAAAATGTTTGCCAAATTTTGGCGCTGTTCAAAAAGTTTTTTCCCGCCTTTTGGCTCTGACCGGGGGGCTTTGGGGTGGGCCCACAACAAAATGGAAAAAAGGGAATAGTATTGATTGGGATAGTGAAAAAAGGGGATCCCCCCGTTATTTCTTTTCTGACCCGAGAAGGATTGCAGGGGGAAAAGGGGTTATGAAAAAAGGCTAGGTAAATTTGGGGTTTTTGGGCCTTTTTTTTTTACTGTCTTTTTGCTTTACTCTAACCCCAAAGTAGAGTGCATTATTGGGTTTCCCCTTTCCCCCGTTTCCCCCCACTAATGGACCCCCGGGTGCCCCTCTCACTCCTTTTTTCCCCGGTTTTGGGTCCCTTTGATGAAAACGGTTAATTGGGGATCAGTGGTATTTGTGTAAAACCGTGGCCCCTGGGTTGGCCCCTAGCCCCTGATTCACTAAATTTTATGAAATAGAATTGTCCCTTAGAACGTATGCCCCTTTCCCAGTGATTTTTTAAAAATTTCATATTTAAAAAATTTAAACTTCAAAATTAGTGTTTTCCCCCGTATTGGTCCCCAAATCCCTGATGAATATTTACGTAAATTTCCCCTTTACCGGGTTCCCCAAAAAATCTCTTTTGGGATTCTTTGAAAACCTCTCGTGTTGCCGAACCGTAATATGGCAGCCCCCCTAAAGATTTTGAAGGACATAGAAACCCCCTATAAAAAAGTCTCGTGGATTATAGAGTACATGCGTTCAAGATGACTCTTTTTCAAAATTTTATGCTTTAGTGTCTCCGATATTATCGCCCCCAAAATTTTTTGAAAAAACTTGAAATAGTTACCTTTTGTGGGGGAAAAAGACATCCCCCAGGGCCGTAAGGTATTTTCCCCAACTTATAAGGAAAGTGGCTGGGTGCCCCCGATTTAGCCCCACACAAAGCCATTTTTTAGAGGAACTAAAATGGGGTGGGTAACTCTCCCAAGTTTGGGTGGGTCAGACAAAAACTTTTTTTGTCCGGTGGTTTCCCTTAAGGGGATGTCCCCTTTGGAATTGTTGTGTTGGGAAGCGTCACCCCCTTTTTTTTTATGTGACCCATGCTCACTGGAACTGGTGAGCAGTGGATCTCCCTCCCCCGAGTGAAATTCCATTGAGCCCTTTGCACTTTTTCCCCTATTTAAAAATTTGGGGGGGATGGGGATGGGGGGGAAAGGGGGTTTTTTGGTGCCCTTTTTCCCCGGGGGGGGATCTTCCCCCTTTAAGCCCCATTTTAAAAAATTTCAGCTTAAATTTTGTTTAACAAACTAAGATAAAAACTGCTTGTGTTTTCCCCCCTCAGGGGGTTTGGGGTCCCCCGGGGTATTCCCCCCCAATTTCATTTCAGATTTTTACACGCGATCCCAGTCGAAAAAAACACTTTAATATTTATAAAGACTGACTTTCCCCCCGCGTTTTTTAAATCGTTATAGATAAGTGGGGGGTCGATTGGATTCTCGGCTAGGGGAGGATGGTGAAGCTATGGTGGGGTTAGAGGGCGACTTGATGTGTCAACACTTGAAAACTAAAAAAATAACCTTAGATGGCACCCCCTCTGGCACAGCTGGTAAATTTAATCTGAGCTTCCCCCGTGTTGGAGACAGTGTGGAAAAGGGTAGCTTTTACTGTGGTGGCCTGTTAAAAAAACTAGGATTGGGTTGTGTTGAAAGTCCTTGGCGGTTCAGGGATCCAAAACCCCCCAACCCGTTGGCCCCCTTTTTAAAAATTTTGGGATGATCAGGTCCCCCCGGGAAAGAAAGGGTTTTTTTATAATATTTAGTGGTAGGTTGGGGTTTTTGGGGGGGGTGGGGAAACCCCCTCCCCAACTTGAGTAATGTGTCTAGGAAATTCCTTTTTCAACTGAAATTATTTACATTGGACTTGGAAGTAGACGTCACCAAGAGAGTGGAAATTTGGGGGGGTCCCCCTCTTGTGTCCCCTTCCACAGAGGGAGGGACGGGGGAATATTCGTTTTCTCATATGTATGCAGCTTGCATTTGTAGGATTCTTTCCCCCCCCCCATGCTCTTTTCCCCCTCCCCCTTTCACCCCCTCCCCCATCCCCCCTTTTTTGATTTGATTGTATTTTTGTTAAATGTCTTTTTGGGTTTTTTTTTAAAATTTAAAAAAAAGTAATGATAAAAAAAAATTTACAAGATGGAATTTATTTCTCACCCCTCTTTTCCCCAGTTGGGCGCGGTGATGGGCAGAGCGGTAGTTTTTGGCGCCCACCCGTGTCGTGTCGCATGTTTGCATGCGGCGACACCCCGGAAAACCCCCGGGGGTTTCACAGGCGGGTCCCAGGGGGTCTAAAAACCCCCCGGCAAAGCCCAAAAATGGGAGCTATTGCTCCCATCCCCCCTGAGACGCCCGGATTTACATGGGGGATGTGTACACATAGGCAATGTTGGCATGTCGGTGGTGAAAAGGCCCCCCCAGCGTGTGTAAAAACGCCCCGGGGATCGCCGGTGTGACGGGCCCCCCCGGTTTTTCGTCTATTCCAAAATGAAATTTCCCCCAAAGTTAAAAATTTGGAAAAATTCCCCTTTTTGCCTGCTTTCCAACGTAGTTTTACCAATATAGGGTATCATATATAGTAGACATTGCGCAAAAAATTATGGAGTTTTTTTTCCCTCTTAAAGTTAAACATAAATGAATTTTTTTTTTATATAAAATAAACATGAAAAAGGAACTTTGTAATATATATTATGTGACAAAATTTTTTTTTTCCTTTGGATGATATTTATTTCAGGTGTCATTTTGGAAAAATTGTCTTGGGGGAACATATTTTAAATTAAGCATAAGAGAACAGTTGCTATACAATCTTTTTGAAAAAGGGGGGGGCGGGAGGGGAGGTAGGAGCTAGAGGCAAGTTCCCCACATTCCCCTTTTTGAAGAATTTTATAAAAAAAACCAACTGACATTTCTCCCCCTTGGAATATTCTTGATGCAGATTTTACCTGGGAATTTTGAATTTTTTAAAATGAAAATCAGCCCGGAGGGGAAATAAACTCTGAAAATAGAGGCAAAAAGGAATTTTTTTGTGGGAATAAGAAAAGATTATAATGCGTAAAATTTTTTTTTTGGGGCCCAAGCATTTTTAAATAAGTGCTTCTTATCATGACAGAAAACAGTTAATGAAGATGGTATAAAAAACAAGGGGATAAGGGGATGGCAATGACAGACAAAAACCCATCCGGGGAATAGTCTACTTTAGACTGGGAGGTCCCCCGTGACCCCTTTTCCTAGAAAAATCTAAAAGGTGAGGTGTGTGAGTGCCTTTTCCCTTCCTTGCTCCCCACCGCCCTGCTATATCCCCCACCCCCAAAAGGGAAAATAAGCACTGCATCTTCCCCTAAGATGGCAATCAAAATAAGTACCAAAAAAAATGCTAGAGAAAGCACTCTGCGTCAGCAAGCTATAACTTTGCAAAAAATAAAAACTATCAGTGACACCCCCTAATAGGTCATGGGGGGGACTTAAAGGTGGGGGGGGGTGGAAAATGCATACATGACACACCCAAAGCAGCACTCACCTGGAGGGCCAAGCCAGCTAAAAACCTGAAGCAATATCACTACAGTATGTATTAACCCTCAAGGACCAACAGAAAAAAACACATTTAACACTGCAAGCTTTTGAGATTCAGAGCAGCTACAAAGGGCCCCGTCGTGAGGAAAAATGATTAGTTTTGGGGCAAAATGTTGACCTAATAAAACTTGTTAATAGGTGATGGTTCCTGATCTTCGGGGTGCAAAAAACCCTTTTTTTGCCCCTGCTTAAAATATTTATCTTCTTTGGGTTTGCAGCGCAGTTACATGTTTTTATGTGTTGTGTCTCCACAACCCCGCAAGGTGAGTATTTTCCCCTTCTGTCATTACTCTCAGTTTTTTTGGGTTTTTGCTGTGGCACGTTGACATGCTTTTTTTTTTAGTGCCTTTTAAAAAAGCCCTTTTTTTTCTGGTTTTTCATTTTCATATGGTTTTTTAAGGTGCCTGTGGTCCCTTCGTTTTTGGCTGCTTTTTGGGAAATTGACCAAAAATGTGCATGTACTATTTTTTGGTGGGGGGTTTTTTTAAGAAAAGCATCGTTTTTATAACAGGGCCCCCCTTGGAAAAGACCCCAAAAAAACATGTACAATTATCCCTTTTTTGCCAAAAAAAACCAGCTTTTCCCCCTAGGGCCCCCTGTTAAAAAAACCATGCGTTTTCAAAACGCAGGGTTTTTTTAACATGGGTCTATGGGAAACCATGGTTTTGAATCACTATTGTAATGTTTTTTTTTCATGCATTTCCCCAAAAGGGGCCCCATTTTAAAAAAACGCAGGTTTTTTGGGGAAAAACCCCCAAAAAGCTGGGACTGTCAAAATCTTTTTGGCTATTGGGGATGCGTTTTTAACAGGGGGGCCCCATGGGGGTTTTTTTTTTCTGCGTTTTGAAAACGCGGGCCCCAAAAAAAGCATGTGAAAAATTTACGTCCCCCGTTAGACCCTTTCGGGCTTTTGCCCCCCCGCTTTCACTGATCGGTGATGGGTTATGTTTTTTTTTTCAGGGGCGAAATAAGCGGGGGCCCCTTTTAAAATTCAAAAATGCTAATTTTGTGGAAAAACTCATCTTCGTAGAAAAAGCCCCTAAAGCAACTGTCATTCCAATATGACCCTCTTGACCCCATTATTTAGGGTGTAGTTTCCCCAAAGTGGTCACTTTTTTGCTGTTTTGGGGTCAGGGTCTTAAAACCCGTAAGGTTTCACAGTTTTTTTAGCTAAAAAATTTTGGGCCCCAAAAGTTTTAAAAGTGATTTTGCCTTCGTCTTTGTGGGTCCCTTTTTTTGCGGTTTGGTGTATTTTTTGGGAAATTGCACAAACAATATGTGATAAATTTTTCTTGTTCCTTGGGATATACAAAAATTTTGGGCTAAAGCAAAAATTTTTTTAGAATTATTTTTTATTTTTTCGCCACATTGCATAAATTCTGTGATCACCTGAAAAAGCAATAAAATTCCCCGGATGTATTTTAAATAATAAAAGGGTGCAGTTTTATTTTTTTTGTCGGTTTTGACATATAAGTCAAGGTTGTTTGAAATTGTCCTTAAAAATAGATTTTGTAGATTTAATTTATTATTTTAAGCCCAGGTTTTACACTGTGTTTTTTGTGACCCCTTTTTTTGGGGGGGCGTTTTTTTCACTTTCTCAGTCAAAAGAGGATCCTTTCAAAAAAGCCAAAAAAAGAAAAAATTTTTTTTTGAAAATTTTTTTTTAATTTTCTTTTGTTTTGGGGTATTTTTCTTTTATATACAATGGTTTAAGGGAAAAAAAGATTAGTAACACCACAGAAACAAAGCTAAAATTTTTTGAGGATCACTTTTCAGGGAAAAAAAAAGCAGCAATCTTAAATTCCCCCTCGAACAGAAAAAATTAAAAGCCCCTTGACTTTGCTGGGTTCCTTTGAAGATGCATTACGCAAAAACGGATCCGAAAAAAGATCAAAAACGCCAGTGTGAAAAAAAAACCCAAAAAAATTCTAAAACCTTTATTCCCCCAAAAAAATACAAAATTTCTGTGATGAAAAGTAGATATGTATAAAAAAAAAAAATTTTTTAGTGATAAAAAGGGCCATTACGACCTATGACGTACAGAAAATCCCCCGGCCTACTGCCGTTTTTGTTGAGAGAGCTCATGTTGAGTTTTCATCCCGCCCCCCCCATTCAGCGATTCACAGTGAGATGTGTATCTAACAACATCAAAGTCGCATTTTCCCCCTTTTGGGGTCGAAATGTCAGTCACGGGAACATGCGTTCGGGGCAGCCCGGGGGCCCCTGTTTCCCCCGGGGAAGTGCCCCGTTCCTTCCTGCCTTTGATAGCAGTGGCAAAACGGCAGGGAATGTCTTTTCCCCTTTCAGATGGCTGCAGCTATTGGGGGCAAGGAAAAAAATCGCGTGGCAGCATGGGCCCCCAGGCCCCGTGTAAAAATAAAAAAAAAAAAATTTTAAGAGTATAAAAAAAAAAAATTTTTTCAAATTACCCCCTTTTGGGCCAATTTTTAAAAAAAAAAATATTAAAAAATGAAAAAAAATTAAATTTTTTTGGGATCGCCCCATGCAAAAATTGGGCTGAATAGTAATGGAAAAAAAGAAATCAAAATTTTGGGTTTTAAATAAAATGCAAAAAAGGGCGAACAAAACATTGTTTTTTTCCCAACATGTTATCATTAAAAACGTCGGTTTTGTCACAAAAAAAGTTTAAAAAACCCAAACTTGAAAAATTAGAAATATGGGCAATGGAAAAGGGCAAAAGCCCAATTTTTTTTTTTTTAAAAATTAGATTTTTTTTTTTCCCGCTTGGTAAAAAAAAAAATATAATTTTTTTAGAAACCTTTACAAACAAGGCATCATAAAAAATTGTGTTTTAAACCTATAGTGAAATGATGAGTAAAAAAACCCCCAAAAAAAATTTGTAATTGCATTTTTTTAAAAACTCACCGAATTGGATTTTTCCCCCCTTTTTTCCTGTACATTTAAAAGGTAAAATAAATTATTTATCTGAAAAAAAACTTGTCCCACAAAAAAAAGGCTCATATGTTTTTTTATGAAAAAAATAAAAAGTTAGGGTTTTTGGAAAAAGGGAGGGAAAAACAAAAAAGGGGGAAAACGCCAAGGGGTGAAGGGTTAAAAATTTTTCCCCAAGACCCTTCCTTTTGTCATTCATTACTATATTTTTTTCTTAAAGGTAACTTTTTAGAAGTTTTTAAAATGAGAGCAAAAAAAATCGGGTTTTTTTGTCAATCCCAAAAAGGGTATATTAAAACTAAATTGTATTATGGGATTATTTAATTTTTAAGAAAAAATTTTAAAAATTCAGTGCTGTTAGGGCTAGCCTTAGTACCTATGTATAATTTTTAAAAATTAAAAATATATTGCAATTGAGGGGCCCCAGTGGTGATCCTTTTTTTGGCTAATAAAAAAAGGGGGGAAGCATAGCACGCTTTGAGACGCTGGGGTTTCTTCAGGTGGTAATGGAATCAGCGCCCGAAAGTTGCTATGTTTCCCTTTTTTTTAGTTTCCATTAAAAGTATTAACATGGGATTCAGATTGCAAAAATTTTTTTTTTTTAATGGTAAACGGTATCCCCCCAGAGTAGTGAGTTGCCCCACTACGAAACCCACTCGGCATCATCCCCCAAAATTTTTAATTTCGCTTTTTTTGGTTTTTTTTTTAATTTGTTTTTTTAAACCCCCCATTTACCCCCCCGTTTTGGGGAAGCAAAAATGGGTTTAAAAAAAAGAAAAAACGGGGCTTCCCAAAAAAAAGTAAGTTTTTTTAAAAAGATTAATTCCTTTGCTTTTAGGGAAAAAATTTGTATGGTATTAAAAATTATATTGTGTGTTTTTATATATGCTCAATTTTTTTTAAGCTGACAATACTAAAATTTTTATCTTTTATTAATTTTATTAATAATTTTAGAGAAGGGACCTTATTATTTAGGTTAACAAAATCCAGTATTCTCTGTTTTTTTTTTAAGTGTTGTGAATTAAAATCTGTCTGTTTTTTAGTTTAACTAAAACTTGAAAAGTGTGGCTTTTTACTTTCTGTTTTGTTATGGATTAATAATGAGAGGAAATAGTTCTTGTACATGCAAAAATCAAAGCAAATTAATTATGCGTTTTGATTATTTTAATAAGTTTGATTGGGCCCCCTTCAAGTTTTTTTCCAGTGTAAAAGCATGCAAACGAAAATGCAGTCCTGGAAAAAGGGGAAAAACCTGCCAGGGTATTTTTGCCCCCGCATGATGTGGAATCTGCAGTACGGAAAAGATTGCAAAAATTTTTTTTTTTGCAATTTGGGGCCCCCCTGGGGGTCACCCAAAAAGGGATACAGTAAGCCAAAAGGGGGTATCGCACCCCCGTAAGGGGGGGGGATGAACCCCAGCACAAAACCCTGACCCAAAACCCTTCCCCAAATTTTGGTAGGGGTCATGGGCCACCCCCGACCAAGGCCTAAAAAAGCAGGTCGATATCCTGGCCGAATACAAAAAGTGGGTCCAAAATAAACTTCTAAAATTCCCCCTTTAAAAAACCCCCTTTATGCACACCAGGGATAGAGTGGGCCACAGCCCACCTACCTCCCCCAAGACAGTTTTTTGGGGCCCCCCTACAAGTACCCCCCGGGCCCCTTTCGCCCGTTGACAATAAATAGGACATAAAGACCCTTAGCATATTTGCCCCAACTAACGGGTCACCAAAAATAATTTTTAAAAAAGTAAATACCAAGATGGTTTTTTTGATTATTACAAAGACAAAAAAAATATAAATTGCAATGATTTTTTAAAATTTTTGTTAGCAAATTCTTTGGGGTGTAAGAAAGGGGTTACATGCAAAAACGTATAGGTACAGTAACAAAAACATTAACAGATGGTACAAAGGGAAGAGGACCCCCCTCCTGTTTCATTCTACAGATTTATTTTTATTTACAAAACACTAAAACAGCAAAAAAACCCCTAATTAAAAACAATTAAAAGGACAGTGGGGTCAGTTGTAAATCACAGAGGTTAAAGATTTTAAATTTACAAAGTTGAAAATATGATTAATATCAATGAGTAAAAAAAGATAATTGTAATAAATCAGCAAAAGAGTTAACCATACTCAAACCAAAATTTAAAAAAAATTTTTAATGGTGCTTAGTGGTTAGGACTACAGTCTGCGCGCTGTGGTCCCCGGGTAGAGATGACGAAACCCAGGTTTTTAAAATTTTGGGTGTATTTGCCAATTTGGGGGGTTTGCCAAAAATTTTGCAAACATTTGGAAAAAACCCTTTTAAACCCCCAATGTAAAAGTACATGGCTATTGGTACAGCGCTTCCACAGGAGACCCCGGGTTCAAATAGATTTTCCTTTATTTTAAAAAATATAACACAGTGGAGTCAAGATTTCGAAACCCCTTTTTAAGGGGGGTTCCAAGGGGCGTTAATAAATTTTTTTAAAACCCTTTAAAGTGTCTCCTTTATAGTCATGCAGTGTCTGGTTCAAGTGAGTGAGGGTTTTTTATTAGGTGATTGTTTAAAAGTGTGCAATCATTAGATAGGTTGCTTGATTTTATCAATTAACATGCTTAAAAAGTTAAAAAAAAAAAAATGTGTATAAAATATAGGCTATAATATCAAAGGAAAAAGGCTAAAGTTTGTTAAACAAAATTTTCTTATAAAATTATCTTTTTTTTATATATATAATAATTTTTATAGGATTAAGTTTTAAGGAGGGGGGGCTGTGTACTACCACTGGGGCTGTGGATATACACAGGGGCTGTATATACCTCTGGGGCTGCTGTATACTACCATGGGGCTGTATATACCATGGGGCTGCTATATACTACCTGGGGATATATATACCTGTGGGGCTGCTGTATACTACACTGGGGCTGTATATACCTGTGGGGCTGCTGTATACTACACTGGGGCTGTATATACTGTGGGGCTGCTGTATACTACCACTGGGCTATATTTACCTGTGGGGCTGCTGTATACTACCACTGGGGCTGTATATACCTGTGGGGCTGCTGGATACTACACTGGGGCTGTATATACCTGTGGGGCTGCTGTATACTACCACTGGGGCTGTATATACCTGTGGGGCTGCTATATACTACCACTGGGGCTGTATATACCTGTGGGCTGCTGTATACTACACTGGGGCTGTATATACCTCTGGGGCTGCTGTATACTACCACTGGGGCTGTATATACCTCTGGGGCTGCTGTATACTACACTGGGGCTGTATATACCTCTGGGACTGCTGTATACTACCACTGGGGCTGTATATACCTCTGTGGCTGCTGTATACTAACTACTGGGGCTGTATATACCTGTGGGGCTGCTGTATACTACCACTGGGGCTGTATATACCTCTGGGGCTGCTGTATACTACCACTGGGGCTGTATATACCTGTGGGGCTGCTGTATACTACCACTGGGGCTGTATATACCTCTGGGGCTGCTGTATACTACACTGGGGCTGTATATACCTCTGGGGCTGCTGTATACTACCACTGGGGCTGTATATACCTCTGGGGCTGCTGTATACTACCACTGGGGCTGTATATACCTGTGGGGCTGCTGTATACTACCACTGGGGCTGTATATACCTCTGGGGCTGCTGTATACTACCACTGGGGCTGTATACTACCTCGGGGCTGCTGTATACTACCACTGGGGCTGCTGTATATACCTTTGGGGCTGCTGTATACTACCTCTGGGGCTGCTGTATACTACCTCTGGGGCTGCTGTATACTACCTCTGGGGATGCTGTATACTACCACTGGGGCTGTATATACCTCTGGGGATGCTGTATACTACAACTGGGGCTGTATATACCTCTGGGGCTGCTGTATACTAACTACTGGAGCTGCTGCTGTATATACCACTGGGGCTGCTGCTGTATACTACCACTGGGGAGGCTGCTGTATACTACCATTGGGGGGCCTGTATACCACACTGCTGGGGGCTGTATACCTGTGCTGGAGTCCACCCTCGGCTTATACACGAGTCAATAGGTTTTCCCAGGTTTTGGGGGCAAAAGTAGGGGGGTCGGCTTATACACGGGTCGGCTTATACACGAGTATATACGGTATATATATATATATATATATATATATATATGTATATATATATATATAAAAAAGAAATAGGTTCATATCTTACATTTTTGCATCATTTTCTAATGTTCTTTTAGCTTTTCTGCTTATAAAACGAAATAAAATAAAAGAGGAAGGGGCTTGTTTACTATTATTGTACTGCTTATGCTCTCAATATAATAATTGTTATTTTTAGTTATATGAATGTGGTGAACTTATATATTCTTTGTTGTATCTATTTCCACCATGATAGTAGTTATCAAGAGTGGTGATTCATTATTTACATTAGACATGGATTGGAATTGAACTTGTGCTGTTATGTCCCAGTTGGTCTCCTAGGGAGTTAGATGTATTCTATTTTGTCACTGAGTCCATCTGGGTGTATGCTCCGCAGGCAATACATCCAGAAGGACTCCTTTCTGTTTAATACTTGAGTTCTATTGGGATGAGAAGGAGGTATATGTTCAACAGGTGTAATTTTAACATCAAACTTGCCTCCATGGCAAATGGAGAGATGCCGTGAAAGACTGTGTGTCTGTAATTTAATTTTTGTATTATAACGATGTCCACTCAATCTTGTCTGTACTTTTTGAGTTGTTCGTCCGACATACTGTAGATTGCATTTACAAGTGATCACATATATTACAAACTCGGTTTGGCATATAACTAAAAATAACAATTATTATATTGAGAGCATAAGCAGTACAACAATAGTAAACAAGCATCTTCCTCTTTTATTTTATTTAGTTTTATAAACAGAAAAGCTAAAAGAACATTAGAAAATGATGCAAAAATGTAAGATATGAAATAAGAGTCAGAACCTATTACTTTTATATAATATATATATATATATATATATATATATGACTGACTGGCTTTTTATATATACTGTATATACTCGTATATAAGCCAACCTGTGTATAAGCCGACCCCCTACTTTTGCCCCCAAAACCTGGGAAAACCTATTGACTCGTGTATAAGCCGAGGGTGGACCCCAGCACAGGTATACAGCCCCCAGCAGTGTGGTATACAGGCCCACCCAGTGGTAGTATACAGCAGCCTCCCCAGTGGCATATACAGGCCCCAGCAGTATATACAGCAGCCCCAGTGGTATACAGCAGCCTCCCCAGTGGTATATACAGACCCCACCAGTATATACAGCAGCCCCAGTGGTATATACAGACCCCACCAGTATATACAGCAGCCCAAGTGCTATATCCAGACCCCACCAGTATATACAGCAGCCCCAGTGGTATATACAGACCCCATCAGTATATACAGCAGCCCCAGTGGTATACAGGCCCCAGCAGTATATACAGCAGCCCCAGTGGTATACAGGCCCCAGCAGTATATACAGCAGCCCTGGGGGTATACAGCAGCCTCCGGGGGTATACAGCAGCCCCCAGGGGTTATACAGCAGCCCCCAGGGGTAATACAGCAGCCCCCAGGGGTAATACAGCAGCCCCCAGGGGTTATACAGCAGCCCCCAGGGGTTATACAGCAGCCCCCAGGGGCAGCAGCCCCCAGGGGTTATACAGCAGCCCCCAGGGGTAATACAGCAGCCCCCAAATGCTGGCACTCGCCCCCCCTGCTGCTTAACTTACCATCCCGGTCTTCTGCACAGCTCCGGTCCTCGGTGCTCCGTCCTCGCTGCTCCCGTCCTCGCTGCATCCGGGATCCCTGGCCGTCGCACGATGACGTCATATGCCTACGACGGCCGGGGATCCCGGATGCAGCTGGACGGGAGCAGCGAGGACGGAGCACTGAGGACCGGCGCTGTGCAGAAGACCGGGATGGTAAGATAAGCAGCGGGGGGGGCCCTTACAGAGGGGGGGTGAGTGCCAGCATTTGGGGGCATATATGCACTGCTTCCCCCTGCCGCTGATTGACAGGGGAAGCAGTGCATATATAATGAGCGGCCCCATGTGACGAGGCCGCTCATACAGCAGCCTCCCCCCGCCTCCTCCAGCCTCCCCAGCCCCGACTACCGTATTGACCCGTATATAAGCCGAGGGGGAGACTTTTCAGCCCAATTTTTGGGCTGAAAAACTCGGCTTATTCTCGAGTATATACGGTATATATCCTATATATGTATATACTATATATAAATAAGATAATTTTATAAGTAAATTGTATAACAAAGTTTTTAGTCATTTTTGACTTTATGAGTATTATAGCTAGATATTTTATATTACTATTTTTTTTTTAACTTCTTTAGAGCAGTGTTAATTGATGGACAATGCAGAGCAACTCTATGCTAATGATATGCACACACTTGAAAGCAATCAGCTAATGAGATAACCCTCACTTCCTTGAACTCAGACACTGCATGAGCTATATAAGGAGACACATGTAAGTGTTATGAAATGATATAACTGTACCTGAGGAAGACCCATTAAAAGGGTCGAAACGCATTGTACTGCCCACTGTGATATACATTTTAAGAATAAAGGAAAATCTATTTGAACTCCGGGTCTCCTGTGGAAGCGCTGTTCCAATAGACCGGTGTACTTATTACTATATGTGACGAACCAGGTTTCCTAGATCTGATCCATCCGGAGTGGGAGAGCTGTACACCAAAAGAGATCTTATATGCAATATAACCAAGACCCCTAAAAGGTGAGCAATATCGAAGTATAACATCTCTATGTTGAAATTTAATTACTGCACATAGAGTTGCGCCGGGACTTTTTCTCTTTTATACCCCCCTAGAGACTTCCAGCGAAGTTAATCTAAGTACTACTATTGAAATTAATGGCAGACAACATTAAATGCATAGAAAACACCTTCAAAGGTGTCCAAATCCTGACACAGACAGACACACATTAAATGCATAGAAAACACCTTCAAAGGTATCCAAAAGCTGACACAGACAGACACACACAGATCATCTTACCTGCATCCCGCTGCTTGCTTGCTTCCAGGTCTGCTGCGCTTCCTCTCACTCACTTCTGGTCCCAATCATTAAAGAAGTCCTGTCACCCTTCCCCCGCCCCCCCCGATGCATGGCAACATAAATGCAGCACTGAATGCAGCATGCCTGCATTCAGGGAAGGGGTCCCGCATGTATCTAGCCCCCTGTAAGCTTTAAAAAAGACTTTAGAAACCTTACAGTTAAGTGGTTGCCTGGGTGGGATCTTATCAAGAGGTCTTGGTTGCTGGCACAGCCCTCCCTGCCTCCTCCTTGTGTTTTCCGCGTAAGGAAAGGGGAAAAAGTATTTTCAAAAAGTTCACAGTTTCAAACAACAAACAGGGGTCCCTATGGTGTCTCGGCTTAGGAGACCTGGTCCCTCCCCACCCCAGGCACTTTCTGTTCATCAATATGCTTGGGACAGGGCCCAGTTCCTCCAACCTTCTGTACACTACTATTTACATATCTATTTGTACAGTTTACTATTTACATATACTTTCAAATGTATGTTACTTTACACCATTCTCCAAACCTAGACGGGGGTTGACCTCGTGTGCTCCTATGTGATTTTCGCACTACGGGCGTTACTGTCTCAGGTGAAGTGTTTAATGGTGTTAGGCTTTGGGTAGGTGGTTCAGGTGAGTTTCTGCGTTGCCTTAGTCTCACTACTGGGCTAGCAGGTGAACCGATTGCAGCATCCTGGGATTCCTTTGCAACGGGTATCTCTTCCTGATTTCTTGGAATTTCTTCTTGTGGTTGGTAAAAGTTTATTACTGGGATTATGATGGCTCCATCTAATTGAGGCCAGTCTTCGGGGAATTCTCCTAAATCAGTTTGGATCATTCTTTCATTGTGTTCTGGAATTGGATCTGGGATTGGAACTGGTTCTTGAACTGGTTCGAACTCTTGATTGTAGGTCATCGTGGCTTTCCCAATTAGGAGGACACCTCTTTAGATGATTTCTGGATACAGTTCGTCTCGTTTTTCCTCCATCTTTACTAACGACACAGATTTTGTTGTTGTCATGGACATAGTACAGTAGGACATAGGGTTAATTTTCCCACTTGTTATCCAATTTATGATGAGTCCTTTTTCTTTTTAGAACCAAACTTCCAGGTGGTATGATTTCCGCTGGAACATGCTTGTTGTAATCTTTTGCCTGTTTTGCACGGGACTTCTCTAGATTATCTTCAACACTTTGTTGGACTTTTTCGTGCTGTTCCTGTTGATGGATTTTCCAGTTTGAGATAGTCTGATCTGCTTCAGGATCCACTACACCGAGTTCTAAGTCCACGGGTAATTTTCCTGTCCGAGCTCTCATCAGATACGCTGGTGTACAATTGGTGGAACTGACTGGAATATGATTGTACATATCGATTAGATCAGACAACATTTCAGGCCACTGATTTCTTTATTCCAACGGGAGAATTTTTAGCATGTCAATAACGATGTTGTTCATTAGTTTGAGGATGATACGGGGTCGTTCTGATCTTTTTGCACCCATATATCTTGCAAAACTCTTGAAAAATCTCCGCTTCAAATGCTAGTCCTTGATCAGTGAGAATACGCTCTGGATATCCTAACGGTCTGCAGAAGACTTTTTGGAAGGTTTTTGCAGCAGTTGCAGCTGTCAAGTCTTTCACAGTGGCTACCATCAGAAATCTTGAGTAATGGTCTACCATTGTCAAGGCGTATGTATAACCAGATCTACTTGGTGCTAATTTCACATGGTCCAAAGCGACTAATTCCAAATGCTGTGTGGTTATGATTGGCTCAAGCTTAGCTTTCTGGCTCTGTACATCTTTCCTTCTCAAGGTACAGGCTTGACACGCTTTACACCACTTTTTTTTGGATGACCGCATACCTGACCAAAAGAATCTGCTTTTGAGCAGCACTTCAAGCTTTTTCCATCCGAAGTGACCAGTTTTGTCATGGTAGGCATGTAGGACCACAGGAATGTCTGATTTTGGCACGATAATCTGCCATGCCATTTCATGGCTTCTAGGATTTATATACCGCTGGCATAATTTATCTTGATACTGGAAACGTTTACCTCATTCATTCCACAGGTGTTTAGCATCAGACGGAGGGTTTGCAGGCAGCTTTGCTGACTCTTGGGCTATCAGTTGTTTGATTAGACCTACAGCCGGGTCTTGATCTTGTACCTTTTCCCAGTTGAAGTGAGATAACAGGTTTACTGCTTCAGTATAGAGGTTTCGATGGGTCTGCTGGCATGGGGTTTTTCTGACGTGATGGAAGGTAGGTAACTCCACTTCTTCCAGCTCATCTTCATCTACACCTCCTTCAGACAAATGAGGCTTCCTGGATAAGGCATCCGCATTTCCATTTTGGTGCCCAGCCCGGTACTTGATGGTAAATTGGTAGTTGGAGAGTCTGGCCATCTATCTCTGCTCCATGGCTCCGAACTTTGCAGTTTCCAGGTGGGTGAGCGGATTGTTATCCGTATAGGCGGTGAACTTGCTAGAGGCTAGGTAGTGTTTAAACCTCTCGGTGATGGCCCAGACTAAGGCCAGGAATTCCAGCTTGAAGGAACTATAGTTTTCTGAGTTCCTCACTGTGGGTCGCAGCTTTCGGCTGGCATAAGCAATTACTCTCTCCTTGCCGTCTTGCTTTTGGGCAAGGACGGCTCCGAGGCCCACATTGCTGGCGTCAGTGTACAACAGGAATGGCAGACTGTAGTCTGGGTAAGCTAGGATTTCTTCTCCTGTCAGGGCTTCTTTCATCATCTGGAATGATTCTTTTTGCTCTTTACCTCATCTCCATATAGAATCCTTTGGGTTGCCTTTCATGGGTTGGCCTACTAGCAGGTCTTGCAGAGGAGCAGCCTTCTTGGTATACTCCTTGATGAACCTTCGGTAGTAGCCCACCAAACCCAGGAATTGACGTACTTCTTTGATGGTTTTGGGTTCTGGCCATTCTTTGATTGCTGTTACCTTGTCTGGATCAGGGGCCACGCCTTCTGCACTGACTATGTGTCCCAGGTACTGCACTCTTGGCTTTAACAGGTGGCATTTTGATGGTTTCAGCTTCATCCCGTATTTGGCCAGAGCTTCAAACACTTCTCCTAGATGGGCGACATGTTCCTCATAGGTCTTAGAGTACACGATCACGTCATCCAGATAGAGCAGTACCATCTCGAAGTTCTTATGCCCCAGGCAACTCTCCATCAACCTCTGGAAGGTTCCGGGTGCATTACATATACCGAAGGGCATGCTGTTGAATTCACATAGGCCCATAGGTGTTGTGAATGGCGTCTTCTCTCGGTCTTCTTTAGCTACGGACACCTGGCAATACCCACTAGTGAGATCTAAGGTGGAGAAGTAGTTGGCAGACTACGCAGCTAAAGATTCTTCTATACGTGGCAACGGGTAAGCATCTTTGTGTGTTATGCGGTTTATTTGCCTATAGTCTACACACATCCTCATACTGCCATCCTTTTTCCTTACTAGGACTAATGGTGCTGCCCAGGGACTACAGCTGTCTCGTATAACCCCTGTGTCTTTCATGTCCTGTAACATCTCTTTGGCTTTTTGATAATGTGCAGGTGGAATTGGCCTATACCGCTCTTTGAATGGTGGATGTGTACCTGTGGGGATGTGGCGTTGTACCCCTTTTATCCTACCAAAATCAAGTGGATGCTTACTGAAAACTTGTTCAAATTC
Organism: Allobates femoralis; assembly: GCA_033576535.1. Taxonomy (NCBI): domain Eukaryota; kingdom Metazoa; phylum Chordata; class Amphibia; order Anura; family Aromobatidae; genus Allobates; species Allobates femoralis. The sequence goes on from JARQOC010000001.1 coordinate 384,455,672, forward strand.
TTGGGCTACCCGGTACACACCTTGCTTTTCATACACAGGAGTGGTGTCAGTTCCAACATGGAGCTGCTGGCACCAGTCCTCCAGCGGCCCAATTGTTTGATCAGTTTTTTGCCCCTTCCTCGTGGGGTTCGGGTTGCGCTGTTTGAATCTCGTTGTTGCTGACTGTGTATAATTTAGCAACGGTGGTATACCTGGGTAATTTAACCTCTTCACTGCCACAGTTTAAGATGTGAACTAGCACTCTCCCATTGTGTACATTAACCACCCCCTGGCTGTCAACAGTGTAGGTCTGTGTTCTGTGCTCAGGGGCTCCACTAACGCTTGATAGTCCTGCCCTCTCAGACCTATAGCTGCTCAACACCAAACCATCGTTTCACTCATTGGGGGTATCACAATAGGTATGGGGTCTGTCACTCGTGCTGTACCAATTTCACCACCTGTTATTGTTACCTGTTGTTGGTGTAAAATGGCTCTGATCTCGTGTTGGATAATCTTCCTCTGACCAGGCCTGGCAGTTTCAGCAATCTGTTGAAGCAAAGACAATACCTCCTGCATGCAATTGCTAACAACATTGGTACCCAAGATAACATAAGGATCATTTGCATTTGTGGCTTCTGCTACTACAAGGACCCCTTTGCAATTCTACCTTCCCCACCTTTATGGGCACTTCTCTAACCCCCATTACATTAATTGGTTCCAAATTTGCTGCATGGAGGGAAATATCTACCTCGGGCTGCTTCAATTCAGCATCACCCCAATATTTTCTATAAAGGATATAGGGGACGAGGGTCACCTGCGATTCAGTGTCCAGTAGAGCAGGCACCGGGATGCCATCCAGTACAATAGACAGAAACGGCCTCTGTCCAATGAAAGTCTTGCACCAGGTGGCTGGGCCTTGTTGGTATAGTCCTGAGGTTTGGCCCCGACCCCCAGGGACTGCCCCTTTAAATAACAGTGCCTAGCGAGGTGACCGGTGCGATTACAGCGGCGGCAGATGGGCTCCCCAGTAGAGCTGTAGCGGTCGGTGGTCCTTCCTCTGTAGGTTGTAGCTTGCTTCCCTCGCATCCAGGGGACGTGTGTCATGTGACCGATCAGCTGATTAGTTTCCCAGGCAATGACAGGTCCTGCCCTGGGAGCTACAAGACGCATTGGAGGTGGAGCAAGTCGGCGGATGGGTGAGTATCTTCACTGAGGATTTTTTTATTCTTATTATTACCGTGGAGGAGCGGGGGGGAGGGGCAGGAGGAGTGGGATGGGGGGCAGGAGGAGCAGTGGGGCCAGGAGTAGCGGGGGGGCAGGAGGAGCAGAGGGGGCAGGTGGAGCATAGGGGGCAGGAGGAGCGGGGGCAGGGCAGGAGGAGCGGAGGGGGCAGGAGGAGCGGAGGAGACAGGAGGGTCAGGAGGAGTGGAGGGGGCAGGAGGAGCAGAAGGGGCAAGAGGGGGAAGGAGTAGAGGGGGCAGAAGGGGCTGGAGCAGCAGAGGAGGCAGGAGGAGCAGAGGTGCAGGAGGAGCGGAGGGGGCAGTAGGAGCGGAAGGGGGCAGGAAGGGCAGGAGGATCAGGGGGCAGGAGGAGCGGAGGGGGCAAGAGGAGTGGAGGGGGCAAGAGGGGCAGGAGGAGTGGAGGGGGCAGGAGGGGCAAGAGGAGCAGAGAGGGCAGGAGGAGCAGAGGGGACAGGAGGAGCGTAGGGGGCAGAATGAGTGGAGGGGGCAGGAGGGGCAAGAAGGGCAGGAGGAGCGGAGGGGGCAGGAGGAGCGGAGGGGCACGAGGAGCGGAGGAGGCAGGAGGGTCAGGAGGAGTGGAGGGGGCAGTAGGGGCAGGAGGAGTGGAGGGGGCAGGAGGAGCAGAGGAGGCAGGAGGGTCAGGAGAAGTGGAGGGGGCAGGAGGGCTAGGAGGGTCAGGAGGGGGCAGGAGGGGAAGGAGGGGCAGGAGGAGTGGAGGAGGCAGGAGGAGTGGAGGAGGCAGGAGGAGCATAGGGGGCAGGAGGCGCAGAGGAGGCAAGATGAGCGGAGAGGGCAGGAGTAGCGGAGGGGCAGAGGAGGAGCGGAGGGGGCAGGAGGAGCGGAGGGGGCAGGAGGGGCAGGAGGAGCAGAGGAGGCAGGAGGAGCAGAGGGGGCAGGAGGAGCGGAGGGGGCAGGAGGGGCAGGAGGAGCGGAGGAGGCAAGAGGAGCAGAGAGGGCAGGAGGAGCGGAGGGGGCAGGAGGAGTGGATGGGGCAGGAGGAGCGGAGGGGACAGGAGGAGCATAGGGGGCAGAATGAGTGGAGGGGGCAGGAGGGGCAAGAAGGGCAGGAGGAGCAGAGGAGGCAGGAGGTTCAGGAGAAGTGGAGGGGGCAGGAGGGCTAGGAGGGTCAGGAGGGGCAGGAGGGGAAGGAGGGGCAGGAGGAGTGGAGGAGGCAGGAGGAGTGGAGGAGGCAGGAGGAGCATAGGGGGCAGGAGGAGCAGAGGAGGCAAGATGAGCGGGAGAGGCAAGAGTAGCGGAGGGGGCACAAGGGGCAGGAGGAGCGGAGGGGGCAGGAGGGGCAGGAGGAGCAGAGGAGGCAGGATGAGCAGAGGGGCAGGAGGAGCGGAGGGGGTAGGAGGGGCAGGAGGAGCGGAGGAGGCAGGAGGAGCAGAGGGGGCAGGAGGAGCAGAGGGGGCAGGAGGAGTGCTGACATGAGGAGAGACAGAGGAGCGTTGACAGGAGGAGCGGGGGCAGGAGGAATGCGTGGAGGAGGAGCGGGGGCAGGAGGAGCACAAGGCAGGAGGAGCGCGGGGCAGGAGTGGGGACAAAAGGAGCGGGGGCCGGAGAAGGGACAGAGGAGGGTCAGTGAAAGGAGGAGAGATGGAGGAGCGGGGACAGGAGGAGCGCTGACAGGAGGAGAGACAGGAGCGCTGACAGGAGGAGTGGGGGGCAGGAGGATCGGAGGGCAGGAGGAGAGATGGAGGAGCGGGGGCAGGAGGAACAACACAGGGCAGGAAGAGCATGGGGCAGGAGGAGCGCGTGGCAGGAGGAGAGACGGTGGAGCGGGGACAGCAAGAGCGGTGACAGGAGGAGAGATGGAGGAGTGGGAACAAGAGGAGCGGGGACAGGAGGAGAGACGGAGGATCTGGGACAGGAGGAGAGATGAAGGAGAGGTGACATGAGGAGTGGAGGCAGAAAGAGAGATGGAGGAGCGTGAATAGGAGCAGCGGGGACAGGAGGAGAAACAGAGGTGTGGGGACAGGAGAAGCGGTGACAGGAAGAGTGGTGACAAGAGGAGAGATGGAGGAGCGGGAACTGGAGGAGCGGTGACAGGAGGAGAAAGGGAGGAGTGGGGACAGGAGGAGCAGTGACAGGAGGAGAGACGGAGGAGTGGTGACATGAAGAGTGGTGACAGGAAGAGATGGAGGAGCGGGAACAGGAATAGCGAGGACAGGAGGAGAGATGGAGGAGTGGGGACAGGAGGAGAAACAGAGGAGTGGGGACAGGAGGAGTGGTGACAGGTGGACAGACTGAGGAGCGGGGACACGAGGAGCTGTGACAGGAGGAGCGATGACAAGAGAAGACACAGAGGTACGGTGACAGGAGGAGAGACAGAAGAGCGGTGACAGGAGAAACCGTGACAGGAGAAGAGGTGAGAGGAGCAGTGACAGGAGGAGAGACAGAAGAGCGGGGACACGAGGAGCGGTGACAGGAGGAGAGATGGAGGAGTGGAGACAGGAGGAGCGGGGACAGGAGGAATGGTGACAGGAGGAGTGGTGACAGAAGGAGCAGGGACAGGAGGAGCGACAGAGGAGCGGTGACAGGAGGAGAGACCGAGGAGCGGGAACAGGGGGAGCAGTAACGGGAGGAGAGATGGAGGAACGGGGACAGGAGGAGCAGTGACAGGAGGAGAGACAGAGGAGTGGTGACAGGATGAATGGGGACAGGACGAGAGACAGAGGAGCGGTGACAGGAGGAGCGGTGTAATTCACTCATGTTGACTGAACAAGTTCTGTCAGTCACAGTATGTCAACTACATACTGTGAGGCACCGCCGGCAAGATCCTCATGGCCGGGGCGCATCACATGCAGGATCAGGAGGATCCTGTGCACACTGGCTGGTTTTCCTGTGATGGCACTGTGTGAACCTATCCTGAACACAATGAGGTTTAAAGTGACTAGTGAGTGGCTCATGAGATCGAGGAAGCCCTGAGGAAAGGGATGTAATGAGTGATTGCTGACAGCCCAGGTGGGTGTGTCAGGTGGGTGTGTCCGGAGGAATAGCAGCCCAGCAGGATGAATCAGTGTGGGTGTGGCCGGCACGATAAGAGTCAGCTAGCTGAGTGATTGAGAGATTCATTCTCAGCCAGAGATCAGCCTGAGAGGATGGTGATCCTTGAGCAGCCAGAAGCAGAAACAGATCCAGTCTGTCTGAAGGGCTGTCCATACCGCCATGTTGAGATGGTGAAGGGAGCATGCTAGCTCCATACCGGTAGCCAGGACTGGGGTCGTTACAGCACCTGGTGTCGGGAAGCCGTGGCTGACCTGGTGGACGCTGGACTGGACGTGGGGTGATACACGACCAGGAAGGAGCCCGTGGGGGAGGCTTGGCCAACTCGTTACCCAGGTAGCGAGACCCGGATCCGTGCCCGGTAAGACAACAGTTCCCGTGTAACGGAGTGAGCTGTGTGCGTGATTAATGCCAAGCAGGCATAACCGCCATTGGGTCCGACTAGGCAGTCGGTAAAGGACCCGTAGACGTATGAAAGGGCTTAGGTAACAGTGCCCTGAATGAGAGACGATGGCCTATGTGTAACAGCCACGTATAATGTTGTGGGGGAGAGTGACCCAGCTAGTATGGATGATATTGGAGGCATTCCGTCCCTGTGGGACGAGAGGGAAGCTTGGCCTGCTGCTTGCAGTGGGTACCTGTCCCTCAACCACAGCCTCTATTGGTGTGGGTGTGCCAGTGGTGCCAGACACAGGGGTAATAGGGCTCCTAGTAGGTAACGGATGAGTTTCCCGGGTACTAAGGTTTGCCAATCCCTGTAATGGACACAGAAGAGCCACAGTCCATGGATGTTTATAGGATGGGCTGTGAGCGTATGGAAGGATCTGTGTGATCCATGGATGTTTGTATGATGGATCACATACGGTATGTAAGGACCCGGTCAGGCAGGAATCATGACTACGGGTTAATGTTACGTCATCATGCTGGGTGACTAAAGCCGGGCGGCTGGTACCGCCATTGGGACCCACAGGGCCCGTTGAGGCGTATGTAACGAAGGTCAGAAGCAGGGGTTAAAAAGGGTTCCTAGAGTGGGGACACCATGGTTGAACCAGGTGGACTCTGACCGGGACGTAGGCGGAGATACGTCCAGGAAGGAGCCCCTTGGGGATACATGACATACCCGGTACTCAGGTTGCTCAATCCCTGTTATGAACCCGGAGGGGTCATCGTTGTAATGTAACGTATGTATTGATGTCTAGTGTAAGTAGGCTGGAGGCCGTAACCACCACGGGAGCTGTTGGTAGAGCTCCAATGGGGACAGAGAGATGATTACAGGTCCCGGGTTACAATAAGATGTCATGTGCAATACGTGTTATGTAATGTTATATGTAAAATGTATGGTGTATTTATGTAAAGTGTTTATAATCAATGAGATATGTGTCAAACATGCTACCCGGGTTATGTTATTAATATGTGAAAAATAAACGGGTAGACATTGGTTAAACTTATAAACACGTGTTTTGTCGTTATGCAAGCGGGTTCCCCGGTTGCTACCTCACAATACATATTCTAGAATACCCGATGAGTTAGAATTGGGCCACCATGTAGTGTGATATAAGAAGTCTCATTAATATGGGAGAATCAGGAGCAGTATAGAGAGTCTCTATATACAGATATATGAGGGGACATATATAGAGGGTCTCTACATATATAGATCTGAGGGTCTCAAAACATAGAAAAAGGGTGATCAGAATAACAAGGGGGGCGTCAATGTACATAGGTAGGTATAGGGGGTATACATAGATATTGGACTAGGGATCAAGTGTCTGTTCATAGATATGGGGGCACAAGGATAGAAGTGAGTGTTTGTATACACAGCAGGAGTCTATATACATATTATAGAGGTTACTGGGGTAGGTGTGGGGGGTCTGAATACACAGGAGTCTGCTCATATTGGATGATGGGGAAATCTCTGTTCCAATTAGAGCATGATGGTCAAGATGGCAATGTTTTTGGGCATCCTCCCTATTTCTTAAAGGAAACCTGACCACTCCAAATCGGTCCCCAGCCTCTAAAAACCTGTCCCTGCACCTTCCTATAAGGTTTCAAGCTATCCCTCTCTTTCCCTTTAGAGACTCTGTAAAGTGGAATAATCACATTTATTACCTGGCTAATCTGCGGCTTCTGCTGCCCTGAGGAGTCGCAGTGGGTATTCCGTCTGGCTCCTTATCGCTGCCTCCACTGTTGTTTTTCTCGCCCCAATAGGCGGGAAAATGAATGTTGATGATCCTGTGTCGGATCGCTGGTCGGGCTTAGTCGAAATGACACAAAATGCGTCATTTCCGGCGCTGTGACGTCGATACACCCTTTGGGTGTATGTACGGACCTCACTGCGCATTGCACATGCGTGAGGTGTTACTTACAACTCGCGCATGCGCAATGCGCAGCGAGAGGTGTATCGACGTCACAGTGCCGGAGATGACGTGATTTGCGTCACTCCGGCTAAGCCCGACCAGCGATCCAACACAGGATCATCAAGATTCATTTTCACTGCCATTGGGGCGTGAAAAACAACAGTGGAGGCGGCGATAAAGAGCCAGAGGAAATGCCTTTTGTGACTCCTCAGGGCAGCAGAAGCCTCAGATTTGCCAGGTAATAAATGTGATTATTCCACTTTACAGAATCTCTAAAGGGAAAGAGAGGGATAGCTTGAAACCTTATAGGAAGGTGCAGGGACAGGTTTTTAGAGGCTGGGGACCGATTTGGAGGGGTCAGGTTTCCTTTAAGAAATAGGGAGGATGCCCAAAAACATTGCCATCTTGACCATCATGCTCTAATTTGAACAGAGATTTCCCCATCATTTACACCTTGTATTTGTCATCTCTTCTACAACATGGCGAGAGTGGTAATAATTGTTTTTACTTAATTTTAATGAACGTCTAAGTTTTCAGCGAAGCCATCAGGAGCTGGGGCAGACGTTTGTCTGACCCCAGCCATAGTAAAATAAATCGTGCCAAAACTGCAACTAAAAATAAAGCCTTTATGCCAGCTATGTGGACAATAAAAAATTATGGATTTGGAAAAAGGGAAAAAAGTGTCAGAACACACAAATTGCCCCGTCCTCATACAGCTGAGGAAAGAATTCAGTCATTTCTACGAGTTTTTGGAGAGTTCTGTGGATTTTCTTAGCATAAGAAATGCAGCGCCTTACAGTTCCAGCAAAATAAGAGAGATTTATAACAATCTCATGCCCTCTATAGTTTTTTATACTGTGTAAACTGACCTGTGGTGCTTGTTTGTGATCTGTAGAAAAAAAACATTTTCCCTTTTATGTACACTCAGTTTTATGTATGAATTTGTTTGCCTAGAATTGCATAACAGGCGGAAAATCAATATGTAAAAAATATATATGTGTCTTTAGTACATTTCTTCTGTGAATACAAGCCATAAAAACACATGACTGTGTCAATAAAGTTTTGTCAAAGCCGTATACCAGGTAGTATCAAAAATGATGCCACTTTGACAAAAAGAGACAAAAAACTTCATTGTCAAAAAAACTAGATAAAAACACATGAAAAAAATGCAACGAAGAAAGTGCAAGCAACCTAGTTTACCTAATATATACAGAAATGCTACTGAAAATCTGCAACATCCAAAATACGCCAAAAGGTCATTATAAGAATATAGCCTATTAGTCGACAGAATGCTCATACCAACTAGGGGAATCTTAAGAATCAGCTTTCATATTTGTCGGGAAGATTTCTGTAAACAAATGTTGAATCTCCGAAAACTAAATAAAGATAGGACCATTAAGGAGTGCCACTTGTAATCACTGAGCATCTTGTACTGTACTTCACAAAATCACTTTACATCGTTGGCAAGAGCCAGAGCAATCACTGTAATGCAGGTTGGATATATCTACTGAGCCAAGTAGTTAGTGCAACTCATGAATCTAGGAGTATTTAATTTATTGCACATAGGAGAAATACATTATTTTTTATTGGAAACAACTAAAAGGAGACATGTGGAAAATCAGGATATAGGTTCCCAAATTGCAGAAATCTGTTTTAAAACAATGTTCACCTCTGGACCATTTTCCATTTTAGTTTCCCCCTCTCTCTTCTTCCAAGAGCCATTGCTTTTATTTTCTTGTCAGTTCAGCCATACAAGGGCTTGCTTTTTGCAGGATCAGTTGTACATTTGAATGACACCATTCATTTTATCATGACATAAAAATTAAAGTACCATATTTTTCGGATAATAAAACGCACTTTTATTCCCCCAAATTTTGGGGTATGTGACATAGTAACATAGTAACATAGTTTTTAAGGTTGAAGGAAGACTTTAAGTCCATCTAGTTCAACCCATAGCCTAACATGTTGATCCAGAGGAAGGCAAAAAAAAACCCATGTGGCAACACTAAGCTCCACATTGGGGGAAAAAATTCCTTCCTGACTCCAGATACGGCAATCAGACTAATTCCCTGGATCAACGCCCTATCAAAGAATCTAGTATATATAACTGGTAATATTATAGTTTTCAAGAAAGGCATCCAGGCCCTTCTTAAATGTTAGTAGTGACTCACTCATTACAACATCATGTGGCAGAGAGTTCCATAGTCTCACTGCTCTTACAGTAAAGAATCCGCGTCTGTGATTATGATTAAACCTTCTTTCCTCCAGACGTAGAGGATGCCCCCTTGTCCCAGTCTCAGGCCTAAGAGTAAAGAGATCATTAGAAAGGTCTCTGTACTGCCCCCTCATATATTTATACATTATTATAAGATCACCCCTAAGCCTTCGTTTTTCCAAGCTAAATAACCCCAAGTTTAATAACCTGTCTTGGTATTGCAGACCCCTTAGTCCTCTAATAACTTTTGTCGCTCTTCTCTGGACCCGCTCTAGTTCAGCTATGTCTTTCTTATACACCGGAGACCAGAATTGTACACAGTATTCTAAGTGTGGTCGCACTAGTGACTTGTATAGAGGTAAAATTATGTTCTCCTCATGAGCATCTATGCCTCTTTTAATACATCCCATTATTTTATTTGCCTTTGCAGCAGCTGCCTGACACTGGCCACTAAATGTGAGTTTGTCATCTACCCATACACCCAGGTCTTTTTCAGTGACAGTTTTGCCAGTGTTTTACAATTAAGCACATAATTATACCTTTTGTTTCCTCTGCCCAAGTGCATGACTTTACATTTATCCCCATTAAAGCGCATTTGCCATTTAGCAGCCCAAGCTTCTAGTTTACATAAATACTCCTGTAATATAAAATTGTCCTCCTATGTATTGATTACCCTGCAGAGTTTAGTGTCATCTGCAAATATTGAGATTCTACTCTGTATGCCCCCTACAAGGTCATTAATAAATATATTAAATAGAAGCGGGCCCAACACTGACCCCTGTGGTACCCCACTGTTAACTGTGACCCATTCTGAGTGTGTTCCATTAATAACCACCCTTTGTTTCCTATCACTAAGCCAGTTCTTAACCCACTTACACATATTTTCCCCTATCCCCATTGCCCTCATTTTATGTATCAACCTTTTGTGTGGCACCGTATCAAAGCTTTTGAAAAGTCCATATACACCACATCCACTGCATTTCCTTGGTCCAGTCCAGAACTTACTTCTTCATAGAAGCTTATTATATTAGTTTGACAGGAACGGTCCCTCGTAAAACCATGTTGATAATGGGTCATGAGGTTATTTTTCTTCAGATACTCCAGTATAGCATCTCTTAGAAAACCCTCTAGGATTTTACCCACAGTAGAGGTTAAGCTTACTGGCCTATAATTTCCAAGTTCAGTTTTTGTCCCCTTTTTGAATATTGGCACCACATTTGCTATACGCCAGTCCTGTGGTACAGACCCTGTTATTATGGAATCTTTAAATATTAAAAATAATGGTCTATCTATGACAGTACTTAATTCCTGCAGCACTCTGGGGTGTATCCCATCTGGGCCCGGGGATTTGTCAATTTTAGTGATTTTTAGACGATGCCGTACTTCCTCTTGGGTTAAGCAGGTGACGTTTAATTGAGAATTTTTGTTATCACTGATCATATTGTCTGTCATGGGATTTTCTTGTGTAAATACTGTTGAAAAAAAGTCATTTAGCATATTTGCTTTTTCCTCATCCTCATCCACCATTTCACCCAGACTATTTTTAAAGGGGCCAACACCATCATTTTTTAGTTTCTTACTATTTATGTAGTTAAAAAATATTTTGGGATTCTTTTTACTTTCTCTGGCAATGAGTCTCTCTGTCTCAATCTTTGCTGCCTTGATTTGCTTTTTACAAATGTTATTTAATTTTCTGTATTTATTTAATGCTTCATCACTACCTACTTGCTTTAATTCCCTAAATGTGGGGTGTGTGTCTTACAATCCGAATCTACTGTACTGTGGGAGGGGGGTTCTGGAGTGGTGTCTGGGGGCTGGAGGAGGCTGGCTGTGGGCTCGAGAGACAGCATGAGGTCTCGTGACCCTGCTCATTATACTCCTACCACCAACACATAAATATGATCAAATGTCCATTAATGCATAATAATGACTTTATTGTCTAAACCAGATATCAGAGGGTTAAAAAGTGCAAATGCAGTATAAAATTGCCGTGGACAATTTGGCATAAAAAATCATTGAGGAAATCTACATGATTCAAAATTGCACATTTATGTCAAAGACACTTTTGTATAATAACAAGTACTGTATTTTCCACACTATAAATCGCACCTAAAAACCTAAGATTTTCTCAGAAATCAAAAGTGCGCCTTATAGTGCGGTGCACTTTATATACGGCTCTTTCCCTGAAAGTAAGGCAAACTAGGGGATGCCATGTGCCTGCAAATATGAGGCACCCCCACGAAAATGAGGCATACCTTGTTCCTTCTGCTGATCAGCATGCCACCGATCACAAGACCGGGGCATGCAGCTGTGACTTATCCCCGCCGTCCCCACTGTCCGGTGCCCGCCACTGTATTCTGTATGCTGCATTTTCCTTTTTCAAAACTGGGCCAGCAGCCGCGCACCTCACATCTCAGGAGCCCAGCAGCCAATCACAGCTCCAGAGTTGTGTGCTGATCTCCGCCCAGGAGCCTTGCACCAATCACAGCGCAGGAACCGTGAGCCAATCCGAGGCCAGCTGACATCAGTCCATAGCCTCTGATTGGCTCGCGGTTCCTGTGCTGTGATTGGCTCAGGGCTCTTGCGCTGTGATTGGCTCAGGGCTCCTGTGCCGTGATTGGCTCAGGGCTCCTGCACCGTGATTGGCTGCTGGGCTCCTGGGCTGTGAGCTGCGCAGCTGCTGGCCCTGTTTTGAAATAGGAAAATGCAGCATACAGAATACAGCGGCGGGCACCGGACAGTGGGGACGGCGGGTACACACAAGGTATGCCTTATTTTCGGGGAAACACGGAGTGGGTATGGGTGTGTTTGTGTGTCTGACTGTGTGTATGTGTGTGTGTGTGCGTGTGCAGGATGATGGGGGGCTGCAGATGGACAGCGGAGGATGATGGGCGGGCTACAGAAAGATATTGGAGGATGATGGGAGCTACAGATGGATAGTAGAGGATGATGGGGGCTACAGATGGACAATGGAGGAAGATGGGGGCCTCAGAGGGATACTGGAGGATGATGGGGGGCTACAGAAGGATCGTGGAGGATGATGGGGGCTACAGAGGGATACTGGAGGATGATGGGGGGCTACAGAGGGATAGTGGAGGATGATGGGGGGCTACAGAGGGATACTAGAGGATGATGGGGGGCTACAGATGGATAGTGGAGGATGATGGGGCTACAGATGGACAGCGGAAGATGATGGGGGACTACAGAAGGATATTGGAGGATGATGGGGGCTACAGATGGACAGCGGAGGATGATGGGGGGCTACAGAGGGATACTGGAGGATGATGGGGGGCTACAGAGGATAGTGAAGGATGATGGGGGGCTACAGAGGGATACTTGAGGATGATGGGGGGTCTGACCTTTGTTTTATTTATGGTAATAAGGTGCGCCTTATAATCCGGTGCGCCTTATATGTGGACCAAGACGGCTTAGCAGCCCTTTTTTGATGGTGCGCCTTATAATCCAGTACGCCTTATAGTGCGGAAAATACGGTATATGGATCTATTATAAATCCTTACAGAGTTCCAATAAGGTGTATTCACTAGCTGTGCAAAAAAAAACAATTTTCTACAAACATGGCACTAAGCAGTCTCAAATGCAATTTTTTTGACTATATTGTCTGCTATAAAAAGCACGTTAGTGCTATATATAGAAAAATGTCTAGATATAAATGCTGGAGTGGTGTTGCACCCTTCTAAATAATGTGACAATTCACATACTTCCCCAAAGCATAATAACCCTGATAACAATATAAATCAGGGAAAGAAGAGGTAAGTAAAAGACCTCAGGCATATATTTAATCCGATCTAGGTACCAAGAAAAAGGGGGGCACCACTGCATGAATTGCATGAGAACCACCAGTACCTGTTTAATTGCACTGCCAAATGACCCAGCGTCCTCCTCTACAGCCTGTTTTGAAATGATCTTCCTCAGGAGGCGGAGCTTTGGCAGTGACGTGGGGATTATAAGGGCTGTATCAGCCAATCATAAATCAGCGTTTGTTGCCAGGGAGGCTGCGACCGCATCATCCGCAGCGTCATCGGACATGTGACCAGTCATGTGACTGGTGTTTACATCAATAGAAACGCTGCTGAGATGCACGGAAGCAGCGTCCGCAGCAGCAGGCGCATACACGCTGGGGAAGTATATTAACCCCTACTGGCCCTGCCAAATGCTACTAAAGGAAAGAGACTATATAAGACCACAAATATCCCCTGAAGGTACCTTTACATGCCGCAACTACGGTGTAGTAACTGAGATGCAATCCGGAGTTCCATCACTGTTGCCATGAAATTGCTACGAAATTGCGTGTATTTGTTGAACTGGTGGTGATTTTGAAAGTTGCTCCCGGTTGCGATTTCAGAGCATTGTTCAAAAACCAGACGCAACCCTGAAGGTGAATTTCCCTGGTTTGGGCGTGTGAACGAGCGATAGGGATGGAATCAGCGTCACCTACTGATTTCCTGGAGGCTTGCCACAGCGTGCTGGACACCCCGCTCCATCAGCGATGATTGGTGGGAGCTACTCTGTTTCCATTGGCTGTCCCTTCACAGGGCGACATATTTGAAGAGCTGTCCATTCACACTACACAATTGCAATGGCGTCATGTATTAGCCAGCCTTCCTGTGTAGGCTGGCCAATCATGACGCTATTGCATTGTCTAATCAGCGTGTTTGCGGCGCGGAATGCACACGTCTGTCACGCCTATGTTCTTGCGGTCCAGAACATGTACGCCCATATTTCTTTGAGGATTGCGGCGTGTGAAGCGGCGTCGGGAGTCAACCGGATGTTTCCCACTGTTTGTGTGGGAACTTCCGGGACGACACATCGCCTTAGGTTGAGGGACAAATTGCGGCGTGTAAATGCGCCTTCAGCGTTCAGAGGCAACCATGAAAAAGTGCATGCAGAGCATGCCTCCGATCGCCGCCAAAAGTTGCAGCGTGTAAAGGCACCTTAACAGTGTATTAGGATAGTATGTAAAATCACACTAACACCCATCCAGCATAAATATCAAAGCCTAATCAGCAGATATATAATACAATGCAATATATTATATATATCACATTATACAAGATATTTTAATACCATTCTTGCACATTTGCCAGAATGCTAAATATTACAGATATAGTAATCTAGAGATTTTCATTTAATTATTTGTTTTTATCTATGCATCTAGCTGGCTCATATATAAATCAAATACTATAACATATATAAAGATCAACAAACATATATTGCGCGTGGTTCTTCATGTCACAAATCTTGAGTTGCATGACCAGTGTCAATGATGTGAATATGGACATTCTTCAATAAATCCATATCCACGAGACCACCATTCATCCACATATATCTGCAAGAATGCACTAGAATAAAAGAATATATAAAATTATTAAAAATCACAGTGGCTACAAAAAGGACGAGAAACTCAAGCCAATCACTTAAGCCCTTGGGGTTGACGGTATCCAAAACCCAAATCCATTTTGATTCAAGTTGGGCTAGACGTTGGTTAATCTTCCCTCCACATATGTTAGACTCTAGTCTAAACGGTCAATACCTCGGAACATTAGGAGACTGCCATCAATTTGGTGGCAGCTCCTAAAGTGTTTAGGTAAAGTATTTAACGTGTCGGCCTCCGTCGCATTACGGGCCGCATTTATGCCATTAATATGCTCTCTCACCCTAACCTTCAGCTGTCTCGTAGTGAGACCAACGTAAATCATCGGGCATGGGCAAACAGCGTAATACACAACTGCTGTGGTGGTACACGTAATAGACTTCAAGATTTTAAACGTCTTTGTACCTGAAGAATCTGTGAATGAATCACAACGCACTATATTGGGGCAGGCTACGCACTGCCCACATGGGCGGCAGCTAACTTGTACTCTAAAGTGGTCTAGGGACGTTGGTTTAGGTTGCCCTTGATAGTGACTTTTCACTAACAAATCTCGAAGATTTCTACTCCTGCGAATAGTAATCTGTGGCCTCTCCGGTATCAATTTACAAATTATGGGATCCACCCTCAAAATAGGCCAAGCCCTTTCCAGACATTCCCTCATTTTATTAAATTGACCATGGTAGTCTGTAATAAACCTGATTTGGTCAGCTGTTTTTCTTGGTGAATGTGAGTAAGGAAGATCTTTTCGGTCAGAGAATCGGGCTCTATTGTAGGCCTTTTTCACACAGCGTTTGCTGTAGCCTCGATCATAAAATCTTTGCTTCAATTCTGTAGCCCTCAGCTCAAAGTTAGAGTGGGAAGAGCATAATCTCCGAAGACGTAGAAACTGTCCCGTATGGACAGAACTGATCATTTGTGGCGGATGAGAAGAGGCATGCAACAACATGTTAGACGCAGTCGCCTTTCTAAATATATCAGTTTGCAACATATCTGATTTATCCTGTTCATTATACTCATATAATATTCGCTGCACCTGCCGCTGTCCACCTCTCAGTGCTGAAACCGCGCTGGGAAATGGACGGGGGAAGTGGTGCATATTTTATCAGTCAGCTCTCACCCCCCCATTCTGGACATGTCCAACCATCACTCTATATGTCTCCATGATTGCATGCACACAGTAAAATAATAAACGGCTGATAATTTACCCTCCACCACTCCATGCTCACAGCTCGCCATCTCTTCCTGTCTCTGTGCTGCTCGGTATCTGATCATGTGACTGGGGTCAGCAGCGATGAAATCATAGCTGTGGGCCGCTGTCACATGATTGGAAGATGGCGGGCACAGAGACAGGTAGAAGGCAGTGAGCTGTGAGCATGGAGTGGTGGAGGGTAAGTAATCAGCTGTTTATTATTTTACTGTGTGCACACCAGCATGAGGACATATAGAGTGATGGGGGCATATCCAAAATAAGGGAGTGAGAGAAGGAGGAGCCATTTCCAAGGTGGGAGGCTATGTACCTTTAGTGGGGGACACATGCAGGATGAGGGGCTATGTACCATCATAGGGGGCCATATCCAGGATGGGGGCTATGTACCATAATTGGGGGCTATATCGTAATGTGAGCATTGAGGGACATATATACTGATTGTAAGACAGACACTAGCATTATAAGACTGACCCCCATTTAACATTAAAACATTTTTTTTTCTGTTTTCCTTTACCAAACTTGGGGTGTGTCTTATAATCCGGTACATTTTATATACGTATAGTAATGAGAAATCAGGAAAGAATTCCAAGTGCTGTGAAATTGCAAATAAAGGTCAATTCCAAAATGTTTTTTTCTTTCTTTTTATTTACCAGGTTCACTATATGTTAAAATTTACCTGTCAGGTTGATTTAACAGGTCAGTGTGAGTCCATAGATACCAAATATGTATATTTTTTTCTTATTAATAAAGTGGTAAAAAATGAAAAAAAATGTGTTCTCCCCAGAAATTGTGCATTTTTTTTTTCCATTTTCCAAGACCCATTACATTATCACTTTTTGGCATCTGGGGCTATATAATGGCTTATTTTTTGCATCCTGAGCTAATGTTTTTAATGATATCATTTTGGTGTTGATGCGATGTTGTGATCGCTTGTTATTGCTTTTTATAGCAATGTTGCAGCAACTAAGAAACCGTAATGTTTGTACTTTAAATTTTTTTTTGCATTATGCAATTAGTAAACTGATCAAATTAATATATTTTATATTTTTATAGATTGGGCATTTCTGACCACAGTGATACCAAATATGTGTATTTATATTTATTTTTTTTATGGGGCAGACTTGTTGATTTGAACAATTGTGCTTTTTATATTTTTAAAAGCTTTTTTAAAAATTTTTTTATTGTATTTACTAGTTCCCTTACAGGACTTGAAGCTGCTACTATCCGATTGGTTTTGCTGTGCAGAGCCATACAGTGGCTCAGCCAGCACTCACAGAAAGTTCATCATGACAGTGAAAAGAATCATCAGCTGACACTTGGCTGTAATGTCAGCTCATCGGCACCTTGTGATCACATCACAGGTCTGTCAATTGTCAATGGGAGAAGGAAATAGTGTGATCCCTGCTGGCTTGTGTAAAATTACGCTCTTAGAGTTTGACAGCTCAATTTAACTAGTTAACAGTGACCCACTCCAGGGTCGTGGGGTACTCAGTTCCGGGCGTTGATTAACGGGGGATGTCACGGGCGGCCTGTGCCCGGTCCCATGGCCCTGACAGTCGCTGAAAAAGGGGTTAAAAATAAAAAGGAAAGGATTCGTGATGCCACCTACGGTATCCAGTAATGATACCAGCGCTGTTGCAAACCTTCGGGGTGATGATGAGGCAGCTTGGTTGCTAACGCTCCCCGTAGGTAGAGCGGGATTCCTGGGACAGTGATGAGATGAATAGGAATTTACAAAGGGAGGCAGCTCTCCACACAGCCTTGTCCCTGGTGCTGCAGGGGAAAGCGGCTCCTCAGGTGGAGATGCAGGCAGGCAGTCTATGTTAAGGGCAGAATCAGGGGCCATAATAACACACACACACGCTGGAAGTTGTTTCCGTACCTTTTACTGATGTTGATGCAAGGTAATGTTCAGGGTACACTCCAGCTGATTGGGAGGCACTTCAGGATTTCCACACCCAGTGAGTTGTGAGGACTCCTTGTCCTAGTGTGTGTGATTAAGTCCTGGCCTGTCTGAAACCTGGCCCTGACCTCTTCTGTGTCCCTCACTTGTATAGCAGACTGTGAGAACCTTTTCATGGGCACCGCTGCTCCTCCGCAGTCCCTGGCTCTGTTAGTAGCTGTGCTCCAAGCGTCACCAGGAGACTGCAGTCTCCCTTGTCCTCTGATATTCTCTGCTGGGCTAACATCTCTGCTGCTTGCTTCCTGGGGTGAACCGGTATGGTTCCCCTGCCCCCACTCTGTCTCTAATACGCCTTGCCTCCAACCCTCACTCCTGGGCCCTTACACTGGCTAGGCTCCCTCCATGGCATGGGCCTGGCTAGGCACCGTTCACCTGGATGTCTTCATGGTCCTCCCTGGAACTGCACTTGCTAACTCCTCCCCCGGGCCTGAATTTTATAGGGGACCTTGCCTGAAGTCGGCAAGTAGTGCTCTCCCTTCAGGTCTGGGGTGGAAGGTGTTGCATGTGTAGGGTACCTGATGTGGAAATCCCCCTGTGCAGCAGGTGGTTCTGTGGCTACCTATACTGCAGGGTGCCACAACAGCACCAGGCAGGTCTACGCTCTTCTCACCGCTGTAAGAGGCATACATCAGCTAATCAGGTCAAGGAAAGATGCTCACGACCAATGAGATGTGTGTATATACAGTGTTGGCCAAAAGTATTGACACCCCTGCAATTCTGTCAGATAATACTCAAATTCTTCCTGAAAATGATTGCAATCACAAATTCGTATTTGGTATTATTATCTTCATTTAATTTGTCTTAAAAGAAAAAAACACAAAAAGAATTGTCCTAAAGCCAAATTGGATATAGTTCCACACCAAACATAAAAAAGGGGGTGGACAAAAGTATTGGCACTGTTAGAAAAATCACGTGATGCTTCTCTAATAACAGGTGTTGGCAATAACTAAATCACACTTGCAGCCAGTTGACATGGATTAAAGTTGACTCAACCTCTTGTGTCCTTGTGTGTACCACATTGAGCATGGAGAAAAGAAAGAAGACCTAAGAACTGTCTGAGGACTTGGGAAACCAAATTGTGAGGAAGCATGAGCATTCTCAAGGCTACAAGTCCATCTCCAAAGACCTGAATGTTCCTATGTCTACCATGCGCAGTGTAATCAAGAAGTTTAAAGCATATGGCACTGTGGCTAACCTCCCTAGATGTGGATGGAAAAGAAAAATTGACGAGAGATTTCAACGCAAGATTGTGCGGATGGTGGATAAAGATCCTTGACTAACATCCAAACAAATTATAAGAGATAAGTTGTCACAATGGAGCAAGCCTTCCCTAAAAGGAAGTGTGGGAAAAAGAGGGGGTTTCTGATCCCACTGGTTGTAGCTGCTGAGAGGTCCTAGGTGCACCTGTGCTCATGTGCCCTAGTGGCTAAGAATTTGTTAAAAGATTAAAATTGGACCCAGGGCTAACAGAAACACCTGAAAACAAATAGTCTTTGATTGTGAGTGAATATTAAAAGAAGATAAAAATGTGAGGATTCTTTGTAAAATTTTCTCAATTTATTTGATCCAATAAAACTAGTAATGTGCAAAAATAAATAAAAATAAAAATAAAAATAAAAACAAGTACAAAAATTACATTAATTAAGGTAAAAAGTTAGCTGGGGATTATTTTACATATTTGGGCTTTATAGATGTTTCTTTATAGTAATTCTTTGATAAGCTGTCTTTCATATATTCATATCCTAATAGGTCTTGGGGCTTTTCATTAACTGGATGTGATGCAGTTGTAAAAGCCTTCTGTGAATTCCTTCTGTATAATTAGAAGAGATGGGAATTACGGTAATTATCAAATTTAGCAGGGGTTTAACATACAAGGGGTTGAAATTATGTACCTGCAATCTGATGTAATAATGGCTGCAAACCTTCTGTAAGAGCCTTCTGTATAAATGGAAGGATAGGAGTTAGTTCACAATCTGAATAAAAATTAAGCAGACAAGGGGTTAAGTGAGTTACCTGCAATCAGTCGGAGAGAAAGGGAAACTGCCTCTTTATACTCCTGTGTCTTAAACTGGCTGCCCTAAACACAAATGTACAGAGGGATCAGGGAAATAGATCTCCTATCTGTCTGTATTGCTGGTTTTGTGTAGTACTTCTGCTTACTTTCAGAATTGCTTAGAGAGACTCTGCTGAACTGTGTCTCATCAAGACTGCTAGCAGGTAAAAGGATATAACAAGCACTTAAGCTACAGTGAGCTTGTGATAGCTGTATATGAGCTGCACTTACTAGGATTTAAGTCCTGTTGTCACGGACTCAAGCCGTCCGAGGTCCTCTGGAATGACGCTGTGGCCAGCGGCGTGCAATCCGTCTCCACTGTCTCTCGTGTGGCCGCGTCACCGGATGTGTACACCGGATGTGACGTATCGGCATACACGGTGGATAAGCTTCCTTGCAGCGTCAAAGTCAAACCGTGCTGCGTTGTGTCAGTCTGGGAGGTTTGCAATGGTGAAGCACAGGGTGGGCGGGATCAACGCGTTTCGTTGATCTCGGTCAACTTCCTCAAGATACCCGCCCCCTGTGCTATGTAATCATTATATACTCCCCTCCTCTGACGTTTACTCAGTTCATTGGCAGGAGTTAATGAAGTCTCAGTATGTTGTTCATAATTTAAACCTGCTACTTTAGACCATATAATCTACAAAAATGAAAGGTCCTCCTTTATTTAGGATTCAGTACTACCAATATTACTTATTTTTACTCCTTTGTTTACTAATGAGTGTTGTCAAAAAAGGAGGATTTTTGAATTTATGGAAATTGTAGGGACTATTTGGCCAGAGCTTTCTATTTAAGTAAACCCAAACAGTTCTGCATCTTGATTAAGGCCATTAGGGGCAAGAGTATCTAGCTGATAGATCCACTTAGTCTCAGCTCTGGACATTTTTTCGATATGACTGCCTCCTCTCCAACTTTTATTTACTTGTTCTATTGCTAGAAACTGAAGATTAGATGTACTTGAATTGTGTATTTCTTTAAAGTGCCTACTTAAAGGGTGTCCCTGAAAACCCTTTTTAATATTCCTCAGATGTTCTGAGATCCGTTCATGTAATGTCCTTGATGTTCTTCCCACATATAGTTTATTACAGGGACATCTAATTAAATAAATCACACTCTTGGTATGACAGGTTAAACATCCCTTAATCTGGAATTTTTGCCTGCTCTGTCTATCAGTTATCTCAGTTTCCATTTTTTTGGATACCGTATTTTTCCTTTTATAAGACGCACTTTTTTTCCTCCAAGTTTTGGAGGAAAGTGGGGGTGCGTCTTATAAAAGGAATATAACATTCTAGCATCCTCAGTTGCTGGGGAGGGGGGGACAGCAGTGAAGTGGGGACACAAGTGGCAGGGAATGGTCCCTGCTGAAGAATCAGGCGGCAGGAGCACCACGTGTCCCCGGCACATTATCTACTTAGATATTCACTTCACTGCTCCCAGTCTCCACCCACCTCTCTGCACTGAAGACAGCGAGGAGAGGTGAGAGCAGGGGGAGCAGGAGAAGCTGCTTAGCCTGCACACATGGTCGCTCCTGCAGCTGCTGGGGACATTGTGTGCTGCAGATAGTGAGAACGGAGGAGCCGGGTGCAGCTGTGGCAGGTGAATCAGCACTGAGCTTTGTGCTGATTCACTGCCATGAAGACAGGGGCAGAGCAGGGCAGATCGGCACTTTATCACAGCAGGTACCTTGTTTGTCAGTGTCCTGCCTCACTCCCTCTGCTCAGTGTAATGTGTCCTGCTGAGCCCTGACACCAAGCAGAAATGCAGGAAGCTCGGTCTGCAGTTCAGGAGCTTCAGTGTATGGAGAGCAGGGCTGCAGCCTGCATAACAGCAGTGTACAGCTCCCTGGCCCTGCATCTACAGGTCAAGCTCTGTGGTGACTTGTAATTAGGAGACAGGGCTAGAGCATCATATTTCAGCACAGTGTACAGCCCCCCTCCCTGGCCCTCCCTCATACAGTACATCACATCAGAACTTTATATACAGACTGGCCACTTCCTTCATTTCAGCAGGGTGATGGCAAAGCAGGACACATTAAAGTGAGTGCACATCTATATGTAACATAACCACTAATAAAGTAAAGTTAACACTACCAATACTGTGCTTAACTAGAACTCCAAGCATGCTATAGGATCTACAGTACATGCTGGGAGTGATAGTTCTTAAAGGGATTGTTACTACATGAACAAATCCCATCTCATTCATCTTGTTGGCCCTTGTAAAAGTAATAAAGACCATACTAAGGGTGTGCGCTCACAGTCGGGAGTAGCTATGTGTTGGACGCGGCTCCTCCGGACATAAGTGAAGCCACATGTGGAGGCAGGGAGACCGCAGCCGCCCTGTACTCACCATGTGCGGCAGGTGCAGGGCGGCTTCTCCCTGCAGTCCCCCGATGGGAGCCGCTTCCAACTCCACAGCATGAAATGAACATGCTGAGAAGGAGCGGAATGGTGGCAACCCGCACCGCAGCTGTCAGAATGCTGCGGTCGGATGAAGCATAGTGAGTATGGGATTTCTACAAATCCCATCCACTATGCTTGTACTGTACTACGCAGCATTTTGTACACAGCAGCAAGACGCTGCGTCCAAAAGGCTGCGTATACTCATCATGTGCACGCACCCATACCTCTGATTCTGCAGCAGTTCCAACGTTATCAGAAGTTGCATAGTCATGTCCCATGTGATATTGATATGAGACTCAGCCCTCTGACCAGTCAGTGCTGGCGTCTGTCTCCCCGCCAACAGACACTGGAGCAGAAGTCATTGGTGTTGCTCACATGCTGCACCTGCATCCGAAGGAAACAGACGCCAACACTGACTGGTCGCAGGGCCTGAGTGTCATATCAAAGTCATTTTTTGCTACAAATATTTTTTTCCCTATTTTCCACCTCTAAAATCTGGGTGCGTCTTATAATCCGGTGCGTCTTATAAAGCGAAAAATACGGGTATATTAGTGATCTTACATGCATTGCAAATTTTACATGGTCTAAAACCATATTTAAGAGGTCCTCCCAATAGAGTTCTGCACCCAATAATTTTTGTAATTTTTGGTTCTTGTACATTTGGAGCTACCAACAGGTTTAAAGATGGGGCTCTTCTATATACTATTTTTGGTTTTTCTGGCAAAAAAGTACCGATTAACTTGTCTTGTCTCAGGTGATGCCAGTGTTTACCAATTATCTTTTTGAGCCTAGTGGTGTTTGAGTGGTATTCGGTTATTATTGGGAGGTCTCCTAACTGTAATTCTATAGAGTTCAGTGTTTGTATCTTTATTTTCTGGCTAAGCAAAATAGATCTGTCCTTTTGTCTCACTACTTGTAGATCATCTTTTAGTGAGTCCATTTTGTACCCTTTACTCAAGAATTCTTTAGTCAATCTCTGTGCCTCAAATTCAAAATCTTTTTGTTCGGTACAGTTCCTTTTGACCCTCATATATTGACTCTTAGGTATATTGTTAAGCCACCTTGGTAGGTGGCAACTGTCTATAGGAATAAAACTACAGGAATCTACAGCTTTCTTGAATAATTTAGTCCCGAGTGTGGCTGTTCCTTTATTCAGAATTTCAATGTCCAGAAAATTGACTTTCTCTTTGCTAGTAGTAGCTGTGAACTCTAGTCCATAGTTGTTTTTATTTAGATGGTCCAGGAACAAGCTAAGTTTCTCTTCTGTACCTCTCCAAATAAATAGTACATCGTCAATATACCTTTTCCATATTACCACATCACTCCTTAGTTCGCCTCCTGGGTATATGACATCTTCTTCCCATCGCCCTACAAAGAGATTTGCATAGCTTGGGGCGAAACGCGTCCCCATCGCGGTCCCGATCTCTTGTTTATAAAAATGTTTCTCGAATTTAAAATAGTTATGTAATAGGATGAATCTAATCCCTTCTTCAATAAAACTTCTTTGTTGTTTTCCTAATTGGGTAGTTGTCCGTAGGAAATGTCTCGCTGCTGCACAACCCTTTTCATGATCAATTATTGTGTAGAGAGATCTGACGTCAAGGGTACCCAGAATATAGTCTTCCTTGAACTTGAGTTGTTTCAGGATATTAAGGATTTCTTTGGTATCCTTCAGGTATGCCGGGAGTTTTAATACACAATTTTGGAGATACTTATCTATATAATGTGATAAGTTTGAAGTTAGGCTGCCAATGCCTGAAATAATTGGTCTTCCTGGGGGGTTGTTTAGATCCTTATGCACTTTGGGGATAAAGTAGAACATAGCTATCCTAGGGGTATCGTTAACTATAAATTTCAGTTCATTTTCAGTTAGGATGCCAACCTTTCTACCCTCTTCTGCCATTTTCTTTAACTCTTTCCCATACTTGGTGGTGGGATCCTGTTTCAGTTTTGTATAAGTTTCCCCATCATTTAGAAGTCTAAGTGCTTCAGTCCTATAGTTGTCCTTGCTTAGTATAACTATTGCTCCCCCTTTATCCGCAGGTCTTATTACAATGTCTTCATTAGCCTGTAGCGAGTGAATAGCTTCTTTTTCTTCCTTTGTAAGGTTCTGATTTACGTATTTTAGGTTCCTCTTTTTTAAACTCCTAATGTCTTTTATTACCAAGGTTTCAAACGTAGATAGAGCTTTTGATTGTTCTCCTACTGGATCAAAAGATGATGTCTTGGAGAGTCCTGAATGTTGAAAAACTGTAACTGCTCTACCAAGAGTTTCTGTGTTATTTTTCAGGAAATACTTTTTTATTCTTAAATTTCTTAAAAAATTTTTCACCGAAATAAATAAATTAAAAGGTACCACCTCTTTCGATGGGGCAAATCTAAGTCCTTTAGCAAGAACACGTTCTTCTACTGGACTTAGCTGATAATTACTTAAATTAAAGATCTTCTGGGTTGTTTTTTCTGTTTGTCCTTCATGTTTTTCTTTCTTGGTGTGTTTCCTTCCTCTTGCCCCTCTTTTTCGCTTTCTTTTTGGACCTTGTGAAAAAAATCCCTGATGTTTATTTGTGATCCTATTGTTTTAATATTTGGGTTGTGTTTATCTTGTTTGTTGCAGACAGGTCTCCTAGTGGTGGTCTGTTTTTTATGTGTTCTCTTGGTCAATTTCTTGGAATTGGCAACTTTTAAAGCCTCTATAGAATCTTCTTTCGTGACGTTTAATTCCTTATTAATACTCCCAAGTGCTTGAAACCTATTAGAGATAATGACGTTTGTTTCTATTGGGACAGGTATATTTGTCTTTACCGAGTTGGATGAGAATTGCTCTCCCTTTGTCTTAGTTGGTATTTCTTGGATAAGAGGACTTTTATTTGCTTCTTTTGATTGGGATAGTTCTTCAATTAAATCCCAGTCATGATTTAGATTTTCCCGCGGAGCCTTCCTTGTTCTCAATACCATTGGTGTATACGTAGTAGAGTCAGATTCTCTTGTCCAGGATGAGTCTGTTGTGGCTAAAGTATCTTTTTCATCAGAATTCTGAATCCAACTGTCATGATATTCATCCAACGTGATGAGTTCTTTCAAAGACCTCGGTGTTGATGTGCATGTGAGGCCGGTTGAGCTTATACTTTCATAGAGACTATCATCAATGCTTGGATTGTCTTCCAAATCACTTGAACTAATGGTCTCATACATACTTTCTTGTTCACACTCTTCACCCTCCTGCGTTGTGATTTGTCCATTCATCCATCTCTGTCTGAGTGTTTTTGCTTTTTCAAAGCTCATTTTTAGGTCCTCATTGTCTGAAAAATCCATTACCATATACGGTACTCCATCTCTCTCAAACTTACTGGTCTTTTTCATAAGGAAAGCTTTTTCTTTTTCTCTTAAACGTAATAAAATCACATTTGCTAACTTCACCAATTCTGGAACCTCTTGATACCCTATAATGCTAGTTAATAGGGACTGGATTTCCTTTTTGGCTTTTCTCAGACTATTTTTCCTTTGTTGGATAATAAAATCCAAAGCTGTCAGGGAGAACTCCTGCAGGAGAGCACTCCACTTTTCCATAGTATCCTTTTCTGAAAAATCTGTAGACAAGACTTTGTTTATTACTAAGCCTTTTGGTATGATTCCTGTTTTTCGGTATACTTCCAGGGCACAAATCTCCCACGTATCCCTCATCTCTATAAACAACCACTTCTCTAGTTTCTTAATGGATTTCTTTATTTGTTCTATGTAACCAAATTTAGTTTGCTTGTTTTTTTTTTGGAGTAGTAGTTTCCTTTAATCTTTTAACATCCAAACAAGTTCAAGCTGCCCTGCAGTCCGAGGGTACAACAGTGTCAACCCATACTATCCGTCGGCGTCTGAATGAAAAGGGACTGTATGGTAGGATACCCAGGAAGACCCCACTTCTTACCCCGAGACATAAAAAAGCCAGGCTGGAGTTTGCCAAAACTTACCTGAGAAAGCCTAAAACGTTTTGGAAGAATGTTCTCTGGTCAGATGAGACAAAAGTAGAGCTTTTTGGGCAAAGGCATCAACATAGAGTTTACAGAAGAAAAAAAGAGGCATTCAAAGAAAAGAACATGGTCCCTACAGTCAAACATGGTGGAGGTTCCCTGATGTGTTGGGGTTGCTTTGCTGCCTCTGGCACTGGACTGCTTGGCCGTGTGCATGGCATTATGAAGTCTGAAGACTACCAACAAAATTTGCAGCATAATGTAGGGCCCAGTGTGAGAAAGTTAGGTCTCCCTCAGAGGTCATGGGTCTTCCAGCAGGACAATGACCCAAAACACACTTCAAAAAGCACTAGAAAATGGTTTGAAAGAAAGTACTGGAGACTTCTAAGGTGGCCAGCAATGAGTCCAGACCTGAATCCCATAGAACACCTGTGGAGAGATCTAAAAATGGCAGTTTGGAGAAGGCACCCTTCAAATATCAGGGACTTGGAGCAGTTTGCCAAAGAAGAATGGTCTAAAATTCCAGCAGAACATTGTAAGAAACTCATTGATGGTTACCGGAAGCGGTTGATCGCAGTTATTTTGGCTAACGGTTGTGCAACCAAGTATTAGGCTGAGGGTGCCAATACTTTTGTCTGGCCCATTTTTGGAGTTTTGTGTGAAATGATCAATGTTTTGCTTTTTGCTTCATTCTCTTTTGTGTTTTTTTTCATTGAAGACAAATTAAATGAAGATAATAATACCAAAGAATTTGTGATTGCAATCATTTTCAGGAAGAAACTATTATCTGACAGAATTGCAGGGGGGTCAGTACTTTAGGCCACAACTGTATGGCTGATGGTCTTAGATTTGGAGTTCTCCTTACAAACCCTCATTCTTTACCTTCTAATACCGTAAATATCTTGGCTGCCTTAAAAGAAGTTCCTGGACATTATTCAGACTGATATCAGAGATAAATTAATAGGGAATTGTTCTTTATATTTATATTGCACACCTTAACTCCTAAAGTTAATAGTGAGTTAGGAAAGACGTCTTGATTTTGTTTTATATTATTTACACTAATCTCATATATATAAACTGTATTTCTCAGACTATATGATACACTTTTCCCCAAAACATTTGGGTGGAAAGTGGAGGTGCATCTTATGGTCTAGATGTACCTGGTTGTGACTGTGGGATGGTGGTAAAGGAGCGGGATACAGGAGACAGGATCAGGGACACTGGAGATAGGAGTCAGCGCTGGGCTAATAGTGTGCTCGCTGTTAAAGGAAATTAATATTAACAAACCCCATGCCGATAATCCCACAGATCTCTCCATACAGATGCAAGCACCGA
This sequence comes from Allobates femoralis, assembly GCA_033576535.1. Classification (NCBI taxonomy): domain Eukaryota; kingdom Metazoa; phylum Chordata; class Amphibia; order Anura; family Aromobatidae; genus Allobates; species Allobates femoralis. The sequence continues at coordinate 384,482,781 of JARQOC010000001.1, forward strand.
AAGGTCGGAGAAATTATGGGTGTGGTTAGAAGTGAATTTTTATTCACTTTAGTAGCACACACGTGATCACCCAGGGGGCGACTTACAGCAGCTGATAGGCAATCACATTGGTCCGCTATTGAAGAAAATTAATATTCCATGAAACCCACACTCATAACACTGGGCATGGGGAGCAAAGAATATTCCGGCAGCTGTTTTCAGCTTTACTGAGTTTGCATGGTAGTGACATCATGCACTGCCCCACTTACACAAAGATGTCAGTTGCCTGTATGAGAAGAGGACACTGCACAACAAAGGAGAGGAGGGTAGGTGAGTAGAATTAGTTATTTTTTTAATGTTTGTGGCATGATGGGAGTAATATGCCAAGCTGGCCCCATGATGTAGAAAATATATACCAGGATGGGGGACATATATACCAGGATGAGAGATATATACCAGGATGAGGAACATATGTAGCAAGATGAGGGACATATATACCAGGATGGGCCCATGAGGGGGGCATATTTACCAGAATGAGGATCATATATACCAGGATGGGCCCATGATATGGAACATCTATACCAGAATGAGGGACATATATACCATGATGGGGGGCATATATACCAGGATGAGGGATATATACCAGGATGAGGGACATATGTACCAGGATGAGGGACATATATACCAGGATAAGGGATATATACCAGGATGAGGGACATTTATTCCAGGATGAGTATAGACTCACCGTGGGCCGGGTGCTCGGGTCTCAGGCGCTGGCAGTCAGTCACGGTTGCGGTGCCTGAGGCTGCGGGCCCGGTGGTCAGTAAAAGGGGTTAAATAAAATAATAAAAGAGATAAAGTTATTAGCTCGTGACGCCACCTATAGGGTCCTGGTGATGGCACCGGCGCTGCTTGGACCTATGGGGTGATGGGCGGCAGCAGGATGGAACCACTCCCTACAGGGTGAGCGGGGTCCCCGGAGTCGGGAGCTACCGTAGAGGAATAGGGCAGCTTGGTTGCTTCTATAAGGCAAGATGTTTAATAGTAGTCCCGAAATAAAGCTCAGACACGTTGCTCTTCTGAACGGGTATTTACTTCACGGCAGACAGGTATAACGGTTCTCAATGCCGAGTAACGGACCGGGTGGTCCCTGCAGTGAATAGTGTTGCTCCAAGGCTCCACAGGTGTCCTTCTCTATCCTGACTGTCCCTCTCTCTCGTCGCTGCTTTTGTATACCTAGCGGGGGTACTGAGGATCCTCTGTTGGGACCCGAGCCGTTGGCCTCAGACTCACATTAGGTCCCTGAACCTCAATGATGGGTACCCCCTGCTACAGCTGCGGTGATGGTATGTTGTGTATTGAGCTCCTTTAAAGCTCTCAATCACTCCGGGTTCTGTGGTGCAGCGGTTTAAAGCGTCTGTACCACCTCGGAGCCGGTACTCCGGATTGTGGACTGGGCTCGGATCGTCTATCACCCGTCTTCCTTTTCTCTTGGCCCCTTTCACTTCTGGGTCACCAGGGCTCGGTGCTGTGACAACCATCCGCTGTGAAGCTGAGCTGCTGGTAAGGCAGCACCCCGAGAAACCCCGAGACCCTTAACCCCTATACAGGGATCTGGAATTATAGCGGAGCCCAGGGGGTAGCTGCCTATTATGAGCAACAGAGCAGGGAAGGTCGCCAGGGGAAAAAATCAAGACCCGAAAAACAAAGTCAGAAGTCTGAGTCAAAACCGAGAGGGCAGCGAAGGTACAAAATCATCAGGCAGTAGCAGAGTCGAGAATCCAGGCAAGGGTCAAGGGCAAAACCAAGAGGGCAGCTGAGGTACAAATTCGACAGGAAGAAGCAGAGTCAGAAATCCAGGCCAAGGTCAGAGACAAAACTAAACATACACTATATCAGAGACAAACCTAAACATATCACTATATCATCCGCTGTGAAGCTGAGCTGCTGGTAAGGCAGCACCCCGAGAAACCCCGAGACCCTTAACCCCTATACAGGGATCTGGAATTATAGCGGAGCCCAGGGGGTAGCTGCCTATTATGAGCAACAGAGCAGGGAAGGTCGCCAGGGGAAAAAATCAAGACCCGAAAAACAAAGTCAGAAGTCTGAGTCAAAACCGAGAGGGCAGCGAAGGTACAAAATCATCAGGCAGTAGCAGAGTCGAGAATCCAGGCAAGGGTCAAGGGCAAAACCAAGAGGGCAGCTGAGGTACAAATTCGACAGGAAGAAGCAGAGTCAGAAATCCAGGCCAAGGTCAGAGACAAAACTAAACATACACTATATCACTGGGGAACCAAAACTATATCTGGCGGCCTGCAAGACAGGCTCCAATGTATTTGAAGGGCGCGGTCACCTCCCATAGGCTGGAGCTCACAGCCCGATGACCTCATCCGGACCGCCCCTAGATCCAGGCCAGATGGAGATGCACGACTGGCTCCACCCACGCCACCTCTGACAGAAGAACGCAGGCTGCGCCTAACGGACACCTCTGCAGGGCCCGCTCCTCTGCGACCAACACCACCCATAGGGGAAACACAGCGGCGCTCAGCGACAGAGGCAGACGTTGCGGGAGCAGTTCCATATGAGGACAAGGTCCTCCTGTCACCGGTGCCACCAGCCGAAGGAATCCGGCTCTTCCAGCGGCCGAGGCAGGAACACCGGCCACCGAGTCCAATGGCGATGTGACAGGTGCCCTCCCTGTTAGTTGTTCTTCCTGTCACGACTCGACTTCTCCTTGCTCTTGTCTCTCCAACTTTCTAACTCTCTTCCCCACTGCTATATACCTAACTCTCCTCCCACCAGGACCTGTTGCCCAGGAAACGGGTGTCTAATTGGTCCTCTGCCTCTAGGTATTGCATGTGGTATATGGAGCCTTGGGATTATCCTATTCACCACTGGGAGAGAGAATACAGCACCTTCAGTCAGGGGTGCAGTACCCTCTAGTGATGAGCGAGTACTAAAATGCTCGGGTGCTCGAAGCTCGGGCCGAGCATCCCGAGATACTCGTGTACTCGGCCCGAGTACCGAGCCCAATGTTATCGTATGGGAGACCCGAGTATTTTTATGAAATGACTGCCGGCAGCATGTAGAAACCCTAAAAATGTCACAAAAGTCTCAGAAGAGTGCTCAAATGACATGGCAACACCATGGGGAAGACCCATGGAAGCATTTCTTACTCAAAAGTCACAGCTGTGAACAATCTTGTCCGAGTTTCACGCAAATTTTACGGAGTCACCAGAAAACCTTCCAAAATTATACCAAAATGAATATTTAGGGTGGAAATGTTAAGGGCACATACCCAATAGTGAGATACAGCTGGTGTATGTTACTTTTTGTGATTACATGAAAGATTTTACGTGAAAACATTGTGCAGCACTCCGATGTCCCTGAGAAGAGACGTACATGATGGCCTCTTGAAATAATGTGCCCATTTTGAGGAACTGGGTCTATTGTAGTATTTTCCTTTGCCAGGGCAGTCCAAAATTTGGAGGTTCACCAATGTCCCTGGATAGAGACGTGCATGAGGGCCTGTAAACCTAAAGTGGGTGTATAGTAGTATAGCCCTTTGGCCAGGGCAGCCAAAAATTGGGAGGCTCCACATTGTCCCAGGATAGAGACGTGCAGGAGGGCCTGTAAACCTCAAGTGGGTGTATTGTAGTATAGCCCTTTGGCCAGGGCAGCCAAAAATTGGGAGGCTCCACATTGTCCCTGGATAGAGATGTGCAGGAGGGCCTGTAAACCTCAAGTGGGTGTATTGTAGTATAGCCCTTTGGCCAGGGCAGCCAAAAATTGGGAGGCTCCACATTGTCCCAGGATAGAGACGTGCAGGAGGGCCTGTAAACCTCAAGTGGGTGTATTGTAGTATAGCCCTTTGGCCAGGGCAGCCAAAAATTGGGAGGCTCCACATTGTCCCAGAATAGAGACATGCAGTAGGGCCTGTAAACCTCAAGTGGGTGTATTGTAGTATAGCCCTTTGGCAGGGCAGCCAAAAATTGGGAGGCTCCACATTGTCCCTGGATAGAGACGTGCATGAGGGCCTCAAAACATTTTTCCCATTGAAAAGGAGCGGGTCTCCTGTCGTTGTAATGCCCATTCTAAAAGAATGGGCGAAAAAATTTACCACTGCGGGTATACCACAAACAACAGCCTAACTATTGTAACGGTCATCATGGTGGCTCATGAGGAGAAGGAGGAGCTGTCCAGCGATTAGCCAAAGTCCAGAAGTGTGTACCCATGGGTGAGTGGAGGTACATGGCAAATTCCCATAACAAAATTTAAATTCAGTTGTCATTTGTTGGTGGTGTGGTGAAGTCTGGCCCAATCCAACCCTTGTTCATCTTGATCAGAGTCAGCCTGTCAGCATTTTCAGTTGACAGGCAGATGCGTTTATCAGTAATGATTCCACCTGCGGCACTGAAAACACGCTCTGACAATACACTAGCGGCAGGGCAGGCCAGGACTTACAAGGCGTAGAGAGTCAATTCATGCCACATGTCCAGCTTGGAGACCCAATAATTGAAAGGCACAGAGGAATCTCGCAGTACAGTTGTTCGATCTGCAAGGTACTCCTTCAGCATCTGGCCAAACTTAGCATTTCTTGTGGCACTACCCCGCACCTCAGGGGCTGTGGTACGTGAGGGGCTGAGAAAACTGTCCCACATCGTAAAGAGTGTTCCCCTACCTCTGGCAGATTGGACTTGTGCCCCTCTCGGCCGTACGCCTTGGTTGTCCACCGATTCCTGACCTATACCGCTAGCGTTTTGTGAGGAGAATGATTTGCCTACTTCCGTGACTATGGCCTTCTGGAATTGCTGCATTTTGGCTGACCTCTCCGCCTCAGGAATGAGAGACATAAAGTTCTCCTTGTAGCGTGGGTCTAACAGTGTTGCCAACCAGTACTGATTGTCGGCCAAGATGTTCTGAACGCGAGGGTCACGAGCCAGGCAGCTTACTATAAAGTCAGCCATGTGCGCCAGACTCTTAACAGCCATCACTTCAGTATCCAGACCAACACGATGACTGAACATGCTGTCCTCCTCCTCCTCATCTCCCCTGTCCTCTGGCCAGCCACGCTGAATCGAGGGTATGACTGGTGTGCATGTCATATCCTCAATTTGGCCAGAGAGTTGCTCCATGTCTTCATCCTCCTCCTCCTTGTCATAGTCCTCCACTGCACGTTGTGATGAGATGAGGCTGGGCTGTGTGTTTTCACCCACACGCACTACTGTTTCTTGCTCCAAGTCATCGCGCTCGGCCTGCAATGCATCCTCTTTGTTTTTCAGCAGAGACCGTTTTAGAAGGCAGAGTAGTGGTATGGTGACGCTAATAATGGCGTCATCGCCGCTCACCATCTTGGTGGAGTCCTCAAAGTTTTGGAGGACGGTACATAGGTCCGACATCCATCTCCACTCCTCAGGTGTTATGTGTGGAGTTTGACCCATTTCCCGACGGCTTAGGTGATGCAGGTAGTCCACAACTGCCCTCTTCTGCTCACATATCCTGACCAACATGTGCAGAGTTGAATTCCAACGCGTGGGGACATTACACAGTAGTCTGTGGGCCGGAAGACGCAAACGGCGCTGAAAGCCGGCAAGGCCGGCTGAAGCAGCAGGTGACTTGCGAAAATGTGCAGACAGACGGCGAACTTTTACCAGCAGGTCAGACAGCTCTGGGTATGACTTTACAAACCTCTGAACCACCAGGTTGAGCACATGGGCCACGCATGCAGACTAGCTTCAGCACAGCCTGTTGCCGCTTTGCAGAGGCAGTGCTGCAGTGCTTCCAGCTTGGGACTGTGTGGAGGGTACAGTGGATGAGGATGCGCAGGAGGAGGAGGCTGAGGAGCATGACATTCCCGGAGCTGTAGAGTGTCGGTGAAACCCTGACAGAGGTAGGGCCTGCTATCCTTGGTGTGGGAAGGACGTGTTCCGTCCCTCTCTCAGACTGGGTCCCAGCCTCCACAATATTAATCCAGTGTGCCGTCAAGGAGATGTAGCGGCCTTGCCCACAAGCACTTGTCGACGTGTCTGTGGTTAGGTGGACTTTGGCTGAAACAGCGTTGTTCAGGGCACGTGTGATGCTGTTGGACACGTGGTTATGCAATGCGGGGACGGCACATCTGGAGAAATAGTGGCGGCTGGGGACCGAGTAACGTGGGACAGCAGCTGCCATCAGGTCGCGGAATGCTTCCGTCTCCACCAGCCGGAAAGGCAACATTTCTAGCGCTATAACGTGAAAGATAAGAAAACACGGCAACTCACCACGAGCGGAGTAATCTTCAAAGCTTTAATCCATGCACATTACATACCAGGGGCGGACCTACCGTGGTGCAGCTGGTGCAGCTGCACCAGGGCCCCGGCCGGTTAGGGGGCCCCCAAGGCTCCAGCCGCGGGTCCGGTGCCGCGGTGCCGCGGTTCCACCCCCACCCCCGCGCCTTGCACGGGCCCCTGCCTCCACTGCTCTGGGTGCAACAATCACAGTCGCAGCGGTCGGGACTGGGACTGGGAGTGCAGGGGGCGCACCAATATCAGCTGCTGGAGCTGCTCGGGCTGCCTGGGGAGCGCACTGTGGATTTGAATGTATCTATTCTCCCGCCCGGCTGCTCGCAGATCACATCAGCAGCTGCAGACAGGCCCCCTGCACACTGTGTGGACGGGGTCAGCAGAGGGACACTTCACCTGCTCCTTCAGCCTCCCGGAGAGCAGATTGTGGATGGACTAGACCTCAGAAGATGCCGGTAAGCAGGAGGTCATTAATCATGGTGTGGGGCAGCAGGACGCTCCTCAGTCCGGTCAGGGTCTGCTCTGCTGGGGATCAGAGTGATTGCAGGAGTCTGTAGCAGATCAGGTCGGGCTGTCAGTGCTGGATTATCGGCTTCAGCATCACCCGACCTACAGGAAAGAGCAGAGCCCTGCAATAAATCACTCTGACCCCAGCAGACACCACACACCTCAGTATACAGAGCCCTGCACTATGACCCCAGCAGACACCACACACCTCAGTATACAGAGCCCTGCACTATGACCCCAGCAGACACCACACACCTCAGTATACAGAGCCCTGCACTATGACCCCAGCAGACACCACACACCTCAGTATACAGAGCCCTGCACTATGACCCCAGCAGACACCACACACCTCGGTATACAGAGCCCTGCACTATGACCCCAGCAGACACCACACACCTCAGTATACAGAGCCCTGCACTATGACCCCAGCAGACACCACACACCTCAGTATACAGAGCCCTGCACTATGACCCCAGCAGACACCACACACCTCAGTATACAGAGCCCTGCACTATGACCCCAGCAGACACCACACACCTCAGTATACAGAGCCCTGCACTATGACCCCAGCAGACACCACACACCTCAGTATACAGAGCCCTGCACTATGACCCCAGCAGACACCACACACCTCAGTATACAGAGCCCTGCACTATGACCCCAGCAGACACCACACACCTCAGTATACAGAGCCCTGCACTATGACCCCAGCAGACACCACACACCTCAGTATACAGAGCCCTGCACTATGACCCCAGCAGACACCACAGACCTCAGTATACAGAGCCCTGCACTATGACCCCAGCAGACACCACAGACCTCAGTATACAGAGCCCTGCACTATGACCCCAGCAGACACCACACACCTCAGTATACAGAGCCCTGCACTGACTGATCACATCTGAACCTACAGGACATCACATATTATTTTATATGGCTCCATATATATGTGATGTCCTGTAGGCAGTACCAGGTGTGATCAATACAGTGCATTATATATCCAGTGTGCAGATGGGGACATATACCAGTATGGGCCCATATATACAAGGTTGGAGGACATATTTACCATACTGGGAGATATATTGTATATACCAGAATGGGGAACCTATACACCAGGATAGGAGACCCAGGGGCATAACTACTGAAGTCGGGGGGGGCCTGCAGTGCTTGGGGGCCCCGTTGTGCAAAGAAGCAGCTGGCCGACTCCTGAGTGTCAGTGAAACAGGAGCTTTGAATGCACATTCATGTAACTTACCCTCTCTGTCCTCTCTCTCTTCCGTCCCTCTCTGTCCTCTCTCTCCTCCGTCCCTCTCTGTCCTCTCTCTCCTCCGTCCCTCTCTGTCCTCTCTCTCCTTCGTCCCTCTCTGTCCTCTCTCTCCTCCGTCCCTCTCTGTCCTCTCTCTCCTCCGTCCCTCTCTGTCCTCTCTCTCCTCCGTCCCTCTCTGTCCTCTCTCTCCTCCGTCCCTCTCTGTTCTCTCTCTCCTCCGTCCCTCTCTGTCCTCTCTCTCCTCCGTCCCTCTCTGTCCTCTCTCTCCTCCGTCCCTCTCTGTCCTCTCTCTCCTCCGTCCCTCTCTGTTCTCTCTCTCCTCCGTCCCTCTCTGTCCTCTCTCTCCTCCGTCCCTCTCTGTCCTCCTCTCTCCCTCCGTCCCTCTCTGTCCTCTCTCTCCTCCATCCCTCTCTGTCCTCTCTCTCCTCCGTCCCTCTCTGTTCTCTCTCTCCTCCGTCCCTCTCTGTCCTCTCTCTCCTCCGTCCCTCTCTGTCCTCTCTCTCCTCCGTCCCTCTCTGTCCTCTCTCTCCTCCGTCCCTCTCTGTCCTCTCCTCCGTCCCTCTCTGTCCTCTCTGTCCTCCGTCCCTCTCTGACCTCTCTCTGCTCCGTCCCTCTCTGTCCTCTCTCTCCTCCGTCCCTCTCTGTCCTCTCTCCTCCGTCCCTCTCTGTCCTCTCTCTCCTCCGTCTCCCTTCTGTGCGTGTAGGTGTGTGTGTCCACTTAGCCGCCCCCTGCATCCTGCCGCCGCACCAATCCTCGCCCTCCAATGTGATCGCATCGGGCACACATCTAGTATGTATATATCCTCCTTGAGGCTGTCTTGGGCTATATATGTTATACGAGGCTATGCTGGGCTGTATATATTACCTGGAGGCTGTGCTAGTCTATATATATTACCTGGAGCCTGTGCTTGGCTGTATATATTACCTGGCGGCTGTGCTGAACTGTATATATTAGGCTGTAATGGACTGTATATATTAGGCTGTGGGGGGGGCCCCGAAAAATTTCTTGCACCAGGGCCCACTACAGTCTGGGTCCGCCCCTGTTACATACACAGGCAATAGCGAGGGAGGGAGGGGGTGCTGAGACTTGGTGACGGTTCCCCGTTTCGCAGCGAGTAGAAGCAGCGAGTCCCGCTGCGAAACGGGGAACCGTCACCAAGTCTCAGCACCCCCTCCCTCGCTATTGCCCGTGTATGTAATGTGCATGGATTAAAGCTTTGAAGATTACTCCGCTCGTGGTGAGTTGCCGTGTTTTCTTATCTTTCACGTATATTGAATTTGTCTGGACCTTTTGCACGTGCACCACTGCATATAGGAGCCGCACACTCCGAAGACAGTGCAGTAAGACACTTATTGACAGTGCCCGAACACACTCCGTATTTCTAGCGCTATGAGTCGCGAAATGTGATAATTCAGGACTGTGGCATGTGGGGCGTTAGCAGCGTATTTGCGCCTGCGTTCAAATGTTTGCTGAATGGATAATTGAACGCTGCGCTGGGACAAGGACGTGCTTGATGCTGGTGTTATTTGTGCGTGGGCAACTTCAGGTGCAGGACCGGAGGCTTGTTCGCGGCCAGCATGGACAGGGGATTGGCTCGCACGCACAACATGCGAAGACGTAGCAGTGACATCAGTAAGCACCGCTCCTCGACTCTGTTGTACTTCCCACAAAGTCGGGTGCTTGTCTGACATGTGCCTGATCATGCTGGTGGTGGTCAGGCTGCTAGTTTTCGTACCCCTGCTGATACTGGCATGGCAGGTGTTGCAAATGGCCTTTTTAGAGTCATCTGGAGCCAACTTAAAAAACTCCCAGACTCTGGAAGACCGAACATTTGCACAGGCACCTTGAGTCGTGTTGGTGTTCCGGGGAACCGTTGGCTGCCTTCTGCCTGCGGACACGACCCTGCTTCATACTGCCTGTTGGGATGCTACGCCTCCCTCCCCCTGTGCACTGCTGGCCTCGCTCTGCATATCCTCCTGCCATGTTGGGTCAGCTACTGGATCATCCACCACGTCATCTTCCTCTTCCGCACCCTGATCCTCCTATTGACTTCCTGGCAATTGTGTCTCATCATCGTCCAAGATGGGCATCATATATACCAAGATGGGGATCATATTCACCAGTGCAGGGATCATGTACTCCATGATGAAGATCATATATACCAGGAGGAGGATCTAGGGCTAGGGATTATAAATACCAGGATGGGGATAATATATACCGGGATGGATCAAGGATGAGGACCATATTCATCAGCATGGGCCCAGGATGGGTATCATATATACCAGGATGGAACAAGGATGGGAAATGGATACCAGGATGAAGGACGTACACACCAGGATTGGTGACATATATATCTGATAGAGGCCCAAATTGGACAGCACTAGTATAGAATTGGGAGACATTACCCCAATAACAGTGCCAGTAGCAGCAGTTCCCCCAAAACAGTGTTTCATGACAACATCTTTTGCTTCAAATTTGTCCCATATTTTCCTCCTCTAATACCAAAGTACATCTTATGGTCCTTTGCATCTTATAATCTAAAAAATACAGTATACAATATTTGTTTGAAATTGGTTAATCATTAATTATTTGTATAAAAGTTTATTGTTGTATACAGATACATGACCATGCAATTGACTACATCATAATCATGTGTGTTTTTTTTAATTTCCTAGCCAGTCTTTTTGTATATACCTAAGGAAGAAACCAGATCGATTTTGTAATGCATTTTTTCTGTTGATGACCTTTATAATTTTTCAACCATATCTTGTACCCCTTTTTTTTAAAAGGGATCCTGTCACCTCCAGAACGCCTCCTAAACTACCAAAACATGTCCCTGCAACATATTATCACTAATCTCACACTCCTTTTGTTTCCTAAAAGCATCCTGTGAAAGTGAATAAAAATGTTTTAATACTTACTCATTAGTGATTATAATTAGCAGGGGCTGTATCTTTAGTCCTTAGGGCGTGTTGTTTTGCAGCCTGAATGATCCACCCTCTCTCTGTCTTTGCTGCTTTGCTTGGCAGGCTTTGCCCTCCCCCCTCTCTGTCACTCACAGAATGTCCTGCCTTCAGCTCCACATCAGAGCAGAAGCTGCACAGAGAGAGGACTGGATTATTCAGGCTGCAAAACACGCCCTAAGGGCTAAAGAATATAGACCCTGCTAATTATAATCCCTAATGAGTAAGTATTAAAACATTTTTATGCACTTTCACAGGATGCTTTTAGGAGACAAAAGAAGTGTGAGATTAGTAATGGGATGCTGCAGGGACATTTTTTGGTAGCTTAGGAGGCATTTTGGAGTTGACAAGATCCCTTTAAATGCCTGATTTGACAGTGCCCTAATAGCAATCACAGATTTATCCTTGTTCTATTACCAATTGTCGAAGTCGCTAAGCTTGACTAGCAGGTGGAGCCGTAGCCAGTCTATAGTGAGTAAAATTGTACAGCCCACAAGAACCCTATACAAACCAGACATAAGTGGATGCATTGATCCATTTATTATGCTGGGCAGTGCGCTGAGTTCAAATCCTGCAAAGGACAAAATGTAGAAGGAGCTTAGTCTCCTAATGTTTTCCGTGGGTGTTTTGGTTCTCAGGTTTCCTCCAACATTTCAAAGACATACTCATAGGGAATTTTGAGCCCCAATAGGGACAGCCATGATCACGTTGGTAGAGGATTGTGGAATATGTTAGTACTATGGAAGAAAGCATAATAAATAAATATTCAAAGTTTAGGAAAAGTCCCTGCAGTAATAAATTCTTATATTTGTAGTGCTCTGGAGAAACAAATCACCAACACTGCACAGATAGCAGATTACGTTTTCAAACCTCCCATGCCTGCAATGCATCGTGTTTGTCATTCACTAAACATAGACAGTTGCCTGCAAACCGGTGGAATGTAATTTGATCTGATAAGCGTTAGCATCTATAAGACTAAATGTCTTTGTGTGCTCCTAGCCTATGCTGAATATTGAAGGCACAGCTCTTATTGAATACTACAGAGTACATACAAATGACTAGTCTATTTTTTCTTGTACGATTACCGTCATATAAGCTTTAGAAATGGACATCTGTCTCATGCTAATAAAATTCAACAGTCCAACTAATGCATTTCATGCACCACAACTATTAGATCTAGCTTGAGTTTATAGCAAACTATCCAAAATGTTCACTAAATATAATAAATTTGTATGCAAATATTAATGTTATATTAATTTCCTCTAACTTAACATACAAATTTACCATTTTTATTTATATTTTTGTCCATTTCTTTCTTTTTCTAAATAAGATGTTGTAATGTTTTCAGCATTACTGTATTGCTAGGGAAGAGTGAGTATACTCGTTACTATTCGCTACACGCAGAATAGTAGGTATTCGGATACTCGTTACTTGGCGAGTTATGAGTAGAGATTACAATGCAAGTCAGTGGGAAATGCGAGTACTATTCTGCTGGACCTTACAAAGTGGTCTGGGGGCCTGAGGAAAAGGTTTAAATGGATGCATGATTGTTTAACCCCTTAGTGACGGAGCCAATTTCCACCTTAATGACCAGACCGTTTTTTGTAATTCTGACCAGTGTCCCTTTATGAGGTAATATCTCTGGAACGCTTCAACGGATCTTAGCGATTCTGAGACTGTTTTTTCATGACATATTGGGCTTCATGTTAGTGGTAAATTTAGGTCGATAATTTTTGTGTTTATTTGTGAAAATATAAAAAAATTGGCAAACATTTTGAAAATTTCACAATTTTCAAATTTTTAATTTTTATTCTGTTAAACCAGAGAGTTATGTGACACACAATATTTAATAAATAACATTTCCCACATGTCTACTTTACATCAGCACAATTTTGGAAAAAAAAAAATTTTGGGTTAGGAAGTTATAAGGGGTCAAAGTTCATCTGCAATTTCTCATTATTCCAGCAAAATTTAAAAAAACATTTTTTTTAGTGACCACATCACATTTGAAGTCCGTTTGAGAGGTGTAAATGACAGAAAACACCCAAAAGTGACACCTTTCCAAAAACTGCACCCCTCAAGCTACTCAAAACTACATTCAAGAAGATTATTAACCCTTCAGGTGCTTCACAGCAACTAAAGCAAAATGGAAACAAAAAATGGACATTTGAATTTTTCCAACAGAAATGTTCTTTTAGCCTCAATTTTTTCATTTTCACATGGGCAACAGGATAAAATGCATCCTAAAATTTGTTGGGCAATTTCTCCCGAGTATATCGATACCTCATATGTGGTCATAAACCACTGTTTGGGCGCACGGCAGGGCTCAGAAGGGAAGGAGCGCAATTTGACTTTTGGAACTAATTTACCATTCAAAAAGTGAAATCGCGCTCCTTCCCTTTCGAGCCCTGCGGTGCGCCCAAACAGTGGTTTATGACCACATATGAGGTATCGGTGTACTCAGGAGAAATTGCCCAACAAATTTTAGGATGCATTTTATCCTGTTGCTCATGTGAAAATGAAAAAATTGAGGACAAAAGAAAATTTTTGTGAAAAAAAAGTACTTTTTCATTTTTACGGATCAATTTGTAAAGCACCTGGGGGTTCAAAGTGCTCTTTATGCATCTAGATAAGTCCCTTGGGGGGTCTAGTTTCCAAAATGGGGTCACGTGTGGGGGAGCTCCAATGTTTAGGCACACAGGGGCTCTCCATATACGACATGGTGTCCGTTAACAATTTGAACGGAAAATTAGCTCCAGTTGTTAGCAGACACCATGTCACGTATGGAGAGTCCCTGTGTGCCTAAACATATGAGCTCCCCCACAAGTGACCCCATTTTGGAAACTAAACCCCCCAAGGAAGTTATCTAGATGGGTGGTGAGCACTTTAAACCCCCAGGTGCTTCACAAATGAATCCGTAAAAATGAAAAAAGAAAATTTTTGTGGAAAAGAAAGTGCTTTTTCATTTTTACGGATCAATTTGTGAAGTACCTGGGAGTTCAAAGTGCTCACTGTGCATCTAGATATGTTCCTTGGGGGGTCTAGTTTCCAAAATGGGGTCACGTGTGGGGGAGCTCCAATATTTAGGCACACAGGGACTCGCCATACACGACATGGTATCCACTTACTATTCCAATTCTTAGTGGACACCATGTCACGTATGGAGAGCCCCTATGTGCCTAAACATTAAAGCTCCCCCACAAGTGACCCCATTTTGTAAACTAGACGCCCCAAGGAACTTATCTAAATGCATAGTGAGCACTTTGAGCCCCCAGGTGCTTCACAAACTGATCCGTAAAAATGAAAAAGTACTTTTTTTCACAAAAATCTTCTTTTTTTTTCCTTTTTACAGACTAATTTGTGAAGCACCTGGGGGTAAAAACTGCTCACTATGCATCTATATATGTTTCTTGGGGTTCTGGTTTCCAAAATGGGCACTTGTGGGGGAGCTACAATGTTTAGGCACACAGGGGCTCTCCATATGCGACATGGTGTCCGCTAACAATTTGAATGGAAAATTAGCTCAAATTGTTAGCGGACACCATGTCGCATATGGAGAGCCCCTCTGTGCCTAAACATTGGCGCTCCCGCACAAGTGACCCCATTTTGGAAACTAGACGCCTCAAGGATTATATCTAGGGGTATAGTGAGCATTTAGAACCTACAGCTACTTCAAAGAATTTGATAACGTCATATTGAACATTTTCTTTTTTTCACACAATTTCTCACTTTTAGAGCATGTGCACAAGATATGGAGACACCGTGTCCTGGTCGTCTCCTCTCCTGCATTTTTTTTTTAGTATTTCTTTATTAAATAAAAAAAAAAAAACTACGTGGGGCTTCGCCATATTTTTGGTCCAGCCAGGTACAGCAGGCAGCTACGGGCTGCCACCAACCCCTTCTGCCTAGTTTTACCTGGCTGGAAACCAAAAATATAGGGAAGCCCTTTTTTTTAAATTATTTCTTGAAATAATAAAAAAAAAATGGCGTGGGCTTCGCCACATTTTTGGGCCAGCCAGGTACAACTAGGCAGCTGGGGACTGGAATCCTCAGTGTAAGGAGGCCCAAGCTTTCTGGGCCCCCCCGCTGTGAATTGCAGCCCGCACCCGCCCCAGAAAATGGCGCATTCATAGAAGCGCCATTTTCTGGCGCTGTATCCAGCTCTTCCAGCTGCCGTGTAGCAGTGGCAGACTGGGTAATAAGGGGTTAATGCCAGCTTTTTGGCAGCTGGCAATAAGCCCAAGATTCATAACGTCTGGCCAATATTAGACCGAACCATTAGGAATCTCTAAATTGTAAAGAAGACACAACACAGAGAAAAATATTTTTATTGGAAAAAAAACACAAACACATCTTTAGACCCCATCTTTATTACTGTGACGTCCGACGTAGTCAAAAGGGAAGGTCCGACGTAGTCCAGTGGGAGGTCCCGCGATGATTCTCATTTAGCATGATCTGCAGTTAACCCCTGTGTGGTCACTCAGGGGTTAACTGCAGATCATTCCTGTGTGGTCAGTCAGGGGTTAACTCATCTGCAGTTAACCCCTGTGTTACAATACAGGGGTGATCTGCAGACAGTTAACCCCTGAGTGACCACACAGGGGTTAAGTGCAGATCAGTTTCCCTGTGTGGTGATTCACGGGTTAACTCTGCCTCTGTCCCGGTGCACGCCCACAGAGCAGAGACGCCGAGACAGAGGCAGAGAGAAGAAGCAGAGTCAGGACGCCGGGACTGAAGGCAGGTGAGTATGAGAAGCAGCGGGGCAGGGGGGGTGCCCTGAGGGGTGAGGATGGGGGGGTGCCCAGAAGGGTGAGGACATGGGGGGTGCCCAGAAGGGTGAGGACAGGGGGGGGTTTGGGAAAACTCCATCCGATCTGATGTTTGATCAGATCGGATGGAGTTAATGGAGGAGGCACAGGGAGCATGGAGCAGGGAAGAGGGGGGAAGTAACTGCGGAGGGGAATCATGGAGGAGGGTAGGGGGGAATAATATTGGGGGGGCCACTGAGGGGACAGCCATGGATGGCATCTCCATGTGATCTGACCTGTCAGATCGCATGGAGATGCAGCAGAGGTGGCGGGTTTTTCTGGCCGCCGCCGCCATTTTGGATGTTGTGGGGGAGGGATGGGGGTGGGGGGTGATCCCCAGTACTGGGGGTCTTGGGGAAGGTAGGGGTTAATACTTTCACTTTAATCCGACCTGTGTTTTCATGTTGGATCAAACTGAAAGTACTTTTTACCTTCACTTTCACTGTTTGTAATGTGATGATCGGTAAACCGTGCTTACCGGTCATCACATTACTGGTGCCGGTAAAACACCAGCTAATTACTAATCTCTAGGGTCTCAGCTACAATCGGTACGCTGACACCCTAGAGATATTAGCTACAGGAACTGCGCTACAGGGCTTTTTCCTGCCTTACATCTACAGACGTCGGCTAGGCTTTAGTACCCTTTTTTTCCGACCTCTGTAGACGTAAAGCTGTCGTTATGAGGTTAAAAGCCGGGTGGTAAAAAGTCGGCCGGCTTTTTTAAACGATCAGCTGATGCATCTCTGATGCTGATCGATGCAGACTCTGCTCCCCCTTCTAGGAAATAATTCAGAATAATCACTGCGTCTGATGGAGAAAGACGGCAACAGCACCTGCAGGATCTGAGCCTGGACACAGTGGGATAGAGCCGCCTCCACCCGCATGGTCTGAGCCTGGACACAGGGTGACAGTGCTGCCCCCGGGGAGAAGCATCATTGTTCCAGGTGGTCTGTGGTCTCTCCCTCAGCCGACACTCTCTTACCTACTCATCTGTCACTGATGACTCACTTTGTCTGATGCATCAGCTATTTAAAGGCTGGCTGGCTTTTTTAAACAATCAGCTGAATTTCGGACTTAGTCCCAGCTGATAATATAGAGCTGGCCTTAACCCTATTATTATGCATCATACCACCCCCCACCAGGATCACTGGAAGAGACTGGGTACAGTGCCAGAAAATAGCGCTTCTATGAATGCGCCATTTTCTGGGGCGGCTGCGGGCTGCAATGCGCAGAGTTTGCTTGGGCAACCCTGCGCTGAGGATTCCAGCCCTCAACTGCCTAGTTGTACCTGGCTGGAAGCAGAAAATACAGTGAGAAAAGGGCTCCACTGTGTCACAGTTTTGGTGCTTTTTTGGACCAGGAGATGGAGATGAACACATTGAACACAATGCATGTAGTTTTAGGCCTAAATTGCACCAAATAATCATGAAATCCATGGCAAAAAGCACTATGGAACTATTGGCACTATATAAGTGAATAAATATATTATCTGCCTGTGTATGAAGCTGTGTCCATCTGAGCGAGCATGTTATTCCCATCATGGATGTGTACCTTCTGGATGTTTAACAAGTAAAGGTCCACCTATTTCACTATTAAAATGTCTCCTGGCTCTCGTCTACATCCACCACATTAACTCCATGAGGTAGTGTGGCACCGCTGCAGGGGATTGCCACAGGATCCACCGGTGCAAGGAGGGATTTACACCTTGGTACACACAGCACACAACACCTTCCACCCCAGACCTGAAGGGGGAGCTCTACTCGCTGTCTTAAGCCAGATCCCCTTTAAAAAGATCCAGGCCTGAGGGGAGGAATTGAGTAGTTCCAGTCAGACAGTGAAGAGAGCAGTAGTGAGGAGCTGGTCGCTGGGAAAGATCCAGGCCCAGGACCAGGGAACACTGACCCAGCGGTGCTGCACCCTTGGGAGAGGGTCGGAGGCCAGTGCAGGAAGCAGCGAATTAAGGAAGGGAACAGACCAGGTTTCCCTATAGCTCACCTGGACACCGGAGTCCGTCACTGCAAAGCATTCAGTGCAGCAGTAAAAGCCTAGAAGGACCAGGAGGACCAAATCCCCCTGAGGTAACGACAAAGAGACACTCAAAACTGACCAAACACAGGACCAGGGGCCAACAGGGGAATAGGGTCTCCGCAGAAGGACCTCATTGTCAGTGATAGAGCAAAGCCTGAGAGGGAGAAGGAGCGGTGAGTTCAGTTACAGGCAGGACTTACCCCAAACCACTGTGTACAGTGACAGAGGAGGCCTCACAACTCTCCAAGGTGAAAGTCCCAAATTGCACTGGAGACCTGGTTGCTTCTCTGGACTGTACCTGTTACCCATCATCAGTAAAAGGTACCGAAACAAAGACTACTGTGTGTGCATGTGCCTGTTTAACCGCCGCCATCCACAGCATTAGCAGCAGAGACATTACATCGACTCCCCTCATCCATCCCTGCTACCCTGAGGTAAAGCTCCACCTGTGGGGAGGTGTACTACACTGAGCTGCACCTCCATCACCTCAGCGGCCGGCCGCAGCACTGGTATACATGTTACCAGGTACCACAGGTGGCATCACGTAACCAATCCCCTTCACCACCATCATCCCCCACCATTCCCCGCCATTGAGGGTCCAGGGCACGGGACCGAGGGCCGACCAGCCGTGATCCCCCATCCAAGTAGCCATCAGCCCCGGTACCCGAGTACCCCCTACCCTGTCGATCGCCTCAGTAGCACCACAGATCACCACTACCAGAGGGGACAGTAATAACAGCGTTAGCCCCTGCATATCTAGAGACTGTGTGCCTATCCATTGCTTCACTGCGCCAGCCACGGGCATTGCCACCACCACCACTGTTGACACAAAGGATCCAGCCCTATGCCTAATGTATTGGGTAACCTATGCATCATGTTGTTATGTAGCATGCTCATTTAATGATTTATTAAGCTCATACTGCAAAAAAACAGCATATAATTTGTCACCATTAATTAATCGGCTTCAGCATTTTAAATATTGAGAACACTTTAAAATGTCTGCAGAATAAAGACATCTAGAAACCAATATTATTGTTCATATCCTTCATGTTCCATCAGAGTATAACATACCATGACATAAGACTTTTTAACAAAATTAATTTCCTTTTTCCCCACAATATTTATTTGATTCCTGTTTGGCAGAACTGATAGCCATCTAAATAAACCAAGACTGATAGTAAACCACTAAGATGTCATTTATTTCATCTGCAGGAAAATTAAATGCCATAGACGGCTATTTCTTTTTCAGTACAATTATTCACTCAGTAGCATGAAGAAACTACCTTATTTTTCGCTTTATAAGACACACCTGATTATAAGACGCAACCCCAAATTTGGTGAAGGAAAAGAGAAAAAAAATATTTTTTAATGTTAAATGGGGTCCGTCTTATAATGCTAGTGTCCATCTAAAGCTGACTTCACACTGGCGTTCCCCTCCGCAATGTTCTGCGGAGGGGAACCGCCATGTGAGCGCAGGCACCGCAAGTCCCTATGTTTATCATGGGGACACATGGTGCTGTGCTTGACTGCGCATGACCGTGCGCTCCCATTCATTTGCTTCTGTGATTTGTACGCATGCGCATGCTTGCGTACAAATCACACACTCTCGTCCGCACCCTGGATGCGACATGTCGCGTTCTTGGTGCGGACGACAATGCACTCTGCACTGCGCTGCTGTGTGATGTTCTCTAATGAATAGGCAGAGCTGGGAGAGCAGTGCACTCTGCACTGCTGCTGATTGATGTTCTCTAATGAATAGGCAGAGCTGGGAGAGCAGTGCACTCTGTACTGTGCTGTAGTGTGATGTCCTGTAATATAGAGGCAGAGCAGGGGGAGCAGGGCTCTCTACACTGTGCTGTAGTGTGATGTCCTGTAATATAGAGGCAGAGCTGGGGGAGCTGTGCACTCTGAACTGTGCTGTAGTGTGATGTCCTGTAATATAGAGGCAGAGCTGGGGGAGCTGTGCACTCTGTGCTGTAGTGTGATATCCTGTAATATAGAGGCAGAGCTAGGGAGCAGTGCACTCTGCACTGTGCTGTAGTGTGATGATGCTCCGCCTCCAGCCCTGCCAGCTCCAGATCTAGTGCAGTCTGAATGAAGATCGGCCATTTCCAGGTTCTTAGCTCTGTGACCCAGGGCTCAGCAAACAGAGCAGAGGGACCTTGGAATGCTGTCACAAGGTGCCGATCTGCCCTGCTCTGCCCCTGTCATTATGGCAGTGATTCAGCACAAGCTCAGTGCTGATTCACTTGCCTCTGCTGCTACACCCCGCTCCTCCATTACTTTAACAGCTCGGGCACAATCTCCCCAGCAGCTGCAGGAAGCTGGGGAGCAACCACATGTGCCGGCTATTAGAGTAAAGGAGCGCTCCCTGCTCCCATGCCCAGCTCTGTGCGCTGTCTTCAGTGCACAGGGAACAAGTGAAGTGAATATTCATATCGGTAATGAGCTGGGACACGTGGTGCTCCTGCCGCCTGGATTCTTCAGCAGGGCCCATTCCCTGCCACTTCTGTCCCCACTTCACCACTGTCTCCCCCTCCCAAGTAACCCAGGATGCTAGAATATTATATTCTGATTATAAGATGCACCCCCACTTTCCTCCAAAATTTGGAGGAACAGAAATGTGTCTTATAAAACGAAAAATACGGTAAGTGCTTTTGCAAAAGAAAAAGTGCAATTTTCTAAAAACAAAAATGTTTTTAGTTACAGAGCCAATTCTAAAACATGTTGTCCTTCATTTCCAATTTCCATGATGTCTACACATATCAATATAACTTTGAATATTTTAAGAATAGATAAGGTACACTATATTGCCCTATGCTGTTTTGGGGCATAGAAGCAGTGTTAGCCAAATCTGCTGTATTACCATACAGGCCTTTTGTGGCAGAGAACAACTTAGTTCCAATCTTTGAATCAAATATGAGTGGTAAAGGCCATGTTTGTATGAAAAAGGCAATAGGAGTTTTGGGAGTGGGAAAAGACTTTGTGTCCATGGGGTAGGTGCTAAAATTACTTAAATCTCTGCTGAACAAACACTGACTTGTCCTAGCCAAAGAAAAATGGCAACTTCTGTTAGTGGACAGCCTACTATCGACCCCTTTCTTAGGCAGCAGCACATCACTACAACTTGTAAATAAGGCCCAGAAAGAACAGGTGCTTCAGTGGATGCCAAGTGCTGCATTAAGTGGCCTCTTCTCCACCTCAACATCACACACAGTCCAGTCCTCAGAGGTGGTACCTCAATCACTCTTGTTTCCCCACGTGTCACAACTCTGTAGCAGCCCTACTGACTGTGGGGCACCACACATGGCTGAGTCTGCAGAACTGTTCACTCATACTACTACCTGGGAATCAGAGGTCTGCTCCAAAGATTCCCAGATTCAAGAGGATGAAATAATCTGCGACGATGAACAAAATCTTTGTTAGTTGGATCCATGGGCAGACAACGTAGAGTCCGAGCATAATTTAAACTCTCGTCACCAGACTTTAACACCTGGTGGTGGAGATATTGATGATGATGAAACTCAGATACCTGAGTCATACATATACTTTACTGTGCACTCAGGGCAGGAAGAGTGAGACTCTAAGGTCAAAGAGTGTGACTAGAGAGAATGATGATGATGAGGTTCTAGATTCCACTTACTCAGCAGAGAAGGTGAAGGAGGAGGAAGTTGATGAGGTTAGGTTGTGGCTTCATGGACAGAGATGGAGTTCTGCAACCACACCAAGCATTGCATCGTGAGTAGAGATGAGTGAACTTGTTTGTGAATTTCAAATTCGGCGAGTGCATGGCTAATCAGAAACCCAAACACTTTACCCAAAAGTTGGAGAATGCAGCTTTTGTTTGGGAAAAAGTTTGAAATTCAAAATGGACCCAAAATTTTACCTGTTTATTTGGGGCCAAAACGCTGGCTGGAAGACCTTCTTGGCTGGGGACTACATCTGAACAATTGTCAGGAGTGTCCACAGACATTGAGTCTACTGGCTTGTGTTAAGTTGTAAAATTTTGGGGAATTTTTTTGATTTTCTTTTTAAGCTTCCTAGAGTTTGCAAGTGATTTGACACCGGCAGGGTCTGAATTTTGGAAACAGTGCAAGATGTGGCAGCAGTTGTGAAGTCCAGGAAGTTTGCAATGTCCTTAAAACATCCATTTCTTAACAGATGTTTTTTCTTAAGGGAATTTTTTTTAATATTTATTTTTTTACTTTTCTTATTATTATTTTCCTTTTTTTTTTTTTTTTTTTTTTTTTTTTGGAGAGCAAACCTTTATTATTGCAGATCATCAGCAGCATGAAAGGACATCTGTTCTGCACTTATATGATAGCAATTCATATAAAATTAGTACCGTATATGCTTCACATCCATGATCTTACAGGTCTGTTCTCTTTGATGAAACACCATAGTGTGTTTCTTGAAAATGTGCAATCATTATTTAATGTCATAATAATAATACTAATAATATGTATTCATTTATATAATGCTATTAATTTCACAGCCCTTTACATACATGTGCAACACTGTCCCCATTGGGGCTCACATTTCATGCCATACAAGTACACAACTGTGTTGTATGTAGAATTTATATTACAGTTGTCCTGCATTACTTCAGTGCCCAGTGCCCATGAGTCTTATTCAGCATTCCAGATGTATTGATGTTGAATGATGACCTTAACAAACATATTTATTTTCATCATTATTTTTCCTACAAAGTTGTCACGCTTCAATAATGACTGCATCTAACTGCATACTGCAACTAATTAGTAGCTAGGCATTAGGCAACATTAGTGTGCAAACATTCAACTCTGGTACTGATTGTTTGGGTCTGAATTGTGTCACTCAATGAAAGAGATGTGCCCCATAGGGAAAGAAAACACACCCAAACCCGTGGAACTGTGTCAGCATTTCCCTGCCATTTTGCCTGTGAATTTACATTGTAACGGAGGTACACTGTCTGCTAATTCCGTTCAACTTGATACTATGACAGCATTAAACAATGATTTCCAGCTGAATCCCCTGCAAGACAATGGCATTGTTGACCTGGACTCGGAGGATGTCATCTTCCTAACCACCCAAGGTGCAGAAGGTGGGTCCTGTATCCTGGGCTCTGATACATGACACGGACCTGAGGAGCAATTCACAGCAGTCAGGTGACACTTACCCTATGGCATCTGGGATCGGGAGCACCACATGTCACATGATCTGGCAGCATGTCAAGACTAGATTCCAGCTGCAGTCGGTGTCACAGCTACTGGATCCCATTCCCTAATACTACCAGGACTTGGACCATTATGAGGAAGTCTAAAAGGCACTGTTTCCCAGCGCTGTGGATCACCCTCAACACCTCCAAAGGCATTCGACTGGGACACTGCTAAAATGTTATAGTTGAAAAAAAGTAGTTATAAACCTACATTTTCTATGCAAATTAGTCACAGACTAGTTTGTGTGCTAATTTACATAAAAAATGTAAATGTATAACTTGCGCATTTTAGCCAGGATGTACTTAGATGTTCTTGGTTGGGAACGAACTCCCTTCCAGAGCATATAGGTATATCCTTGGTTGTGAAGGGGTTAAATCATCACTTCAGCAATTTTTTATTGCACCGCTGGAGTGATGTTTTAAATCTATGTGTCTTGATCCCTGACTTATACTCACCTATGATGACTTTATCTTCTATCATTATCGCTGCGGTTGGTCTTTTGCAGTTTGCAACCTGCCAGCAGCTCCAATGTTTCATCGAGTGCGCCAAAGCTCACAGTTCACTACAGCTATGTGAGTGCTTTGTTATGGTTCTCATAGAGATACATTGGGCGCTTGTGATGTAACTTCTTCTGGCCAGTTAGATGTTACGAGCACAAGATGGATCAGAGCGGCAGTGGTAAAAGGTGACGTCTCTGGAAGGTCAGTTATGACATGGCAGGGGACTTAGATTTAAAGTGGCACTCCAGTGCTGAAAAACAAACACTGGTGGGCATTTAAGGACTTTTTTTTGCCTTAGGGAGGATTACAATAATAGTTATCACATGTAGCACAGCCAATCAAGAATGAACTATATTAAACTATAGGAAAGCAGAGTAAGAACAAAAGAGTGTTCTGAATGTGTTACCCCCAATATGAGGCAGAGTGAGCTACAGGATGTGTATGGGCACCTCCTGCTCTGACTGTTGACCCGTATACATCGGAGGGAAGAGACATAATCAAACCAAACAGGAAAGGAGCAATGATTCTTCGGTGCTGCCACAGAGTGAAGATGAGGATGTAAGTTCTCTAGATTCTTTTTTCATACAACACATTTTGAAGTCGGTTGACTCCTTCATCAGATATAAAATGATATACAGAGTCTCTTCTCTTATATAGGAGAGTGAGGAACTCATACACAGCTGAAAACAATCATTTTAATAATGTATTGTTTTAAGCTGTGTATAAGCTTCCTTCCTCCCTTATGTAAGGAAAGAGACTGTACAACAACCAGACGAAGGAGTTAACCTGACTTTGAAATGCGCTGTATGAGTAAAGATTGTAGCACCTGCTGCCACCACACCAGCATCTCCACAGCAGGAAAAGTGGTGTGGTTGGCATGTCCACCCTCCCATCGGTTCAACAGCATTTGCTTGGGCTCCGTCTCCTGTCTACATCTCCTAGGGCCTGCACACACGGTGCAGGGCTTTTGGGAGTGCACTTAGGTTGTGTGCATGACACCCCCACTATTCTTAAAGGGCCAACATGCTCTACCCAGAGGTGCTTCTCAGGCTATAGCTGAGAACCATAAAGTTTTTAAAGGTACCTCCCCCCTATGGGAGGTGCTACCCTCAGCTGCCTAGTTTTACCTTGGCTGGCAAAAAAATGTGTGGGCTTTGCCCCATTTGTAATTGCCAGTCAAGGTAAACTAGGCAGCTTAGGGCTAGTATTCTCAGTGTGGTGGAGCTCATAGTTTTTATGCCCCCTCACGCAATAGAATAGCAGCCTACAGCTGCCCCAGAAATTGTCACATTTATTAGAAGTGCCAATTCCTGGGGCTTTACCTGGTTTTTCCAGTTGCCCTGGTGCCAGTGGCAAACTGGGTAATAAGGGGTTAGTGCCAGGTTAATATTGCCAGTTGGCACTAAGGCCAAGAGGCCAAGATTCATAATGTTGAGCCAATGTAAAGGCCTCGTTTCACGTAGTGACATTCCAGCGATTCCAACAACGATACAACCTGGCAGGGATTGCTGGAATGTCGCTAAGTGGTGGTTGGTGAGATGCCATACAGGCAGATCTACTCACCGATGCGGCGACCCCCGACGGTAGTTGGGATCTGTCACGGGCATAGCATGGAGATCGTTGGTCGTTTTCCCTGTAACACACACCAATGCAGCATGCCCAGCGGGAGACCGATGATGAAAAAATGGTCCAGGCCATTCCGTAACAATCAGCGATCTCACAGCGGGGGGCCGCTCGCTGCTACGTGTCACACGCAGTGATATCGCTCACAAGGTCACCGCACCGTCACAAAACCTTTGATGTTGCGGCGATATCGTGAGCGATATCACTACGTGTAATGTGGCCTTTAGACCCACCAGAGGAAAACTTGTAGTGTGAAACCAGCCTTACTGTCACTATATGAATTGTTGTAACCATAGATACCTAAGCTGCAATGCCCTGCAGATGAGGTAATATGGAAGAAATATAATGTAGCGGTCTATGGAGCGCTGGAGTGATGAAACAATATTAGGACAGAAAGTGGTTAACAAACCTTTATTAACCCTTCACTCTCAACAATGCATTTCAAAAGCACAACACTATCTTCTGATGAAGATACAAAGATACAAAGATACAAAGGTGGTACAAAGGGAATGGATATGGAAGTGACATATTTATAGGGGAGGTACAACAATGATTGGTTAGCAAAAATGACCGCAGTGCACCCTTCATATGCCAAAATAGTGCACAATCAGGAAACGCATAAGGTGAACCATTAAAAATGTGGAATGAACTATAATAAACCAAGTAAATAAAACTATTAAAATATCATAAAAGTGCAATGTAGAAGAAGTAAAAAAGTATATATAAAAGAGAATTATGATGTATAATAAAAACATAATACAGGGTGGGCCATTTATATGGATGCACCTAAATAGAATGGGAATGGTTGGTGATATCAACTTCCTGTTTGTGGCACATTAGTATATGGGAGGGGGAAAACCTTTCCAGTGGCCATGGCAGACGTTTGAAGTTGGCCATTTTGGATCCAACTTTATTTTTTTCAATGGGAAGAGGGTCATGTGACACATCAAACGTATTGAGGATTTCATAAGAAAAACAATGGTGTGCTTGGTTTTAATGAAACTTTATTCTTTCATGAGTTATTTACAAGTTTATGACCACTTATAAAATGTGTTCAAAGTGCTGCCCATTGTGTTGTATTGTCAATGTAACCTTCTTCTACCACTCTTGATACACTGATGGCAACACTGCAGAAGAAATACTAGCACAGGCTTCCAGTATCCGTTGTTTCAAATGCTGCACATCTCGTATCTTCACAGCATAGACAGTTGCCTTCAGATGAGTGATGAGACAAACTTTTTTTGTGAATAGTGAAGTTAACAAACAAAACCACCGCTATTGGTCTGACACTAACCCACAGTGGATAGATCCCTCCAAGAATGTTGGAACACAATAATTGATGGTATGGCGTTATATATGGGATACAAAGAGAGTGGGGCCGTTCTTCATCAATGGAAACCTCAATGCCACTGGATATCTGAATCATGTAGCAATTTCAGATATCCAGCGGCATAGAGGTTTATAGTGAGATAAAGTGCTAATGTTGTCAGCCTCCTGGACCAAGCCATAATTGTCAAGGGGTCTACAGTGCCCGTGGGCCGCAGGGTGCAGCCTTAGGGGTGGCATGCAGCCCATGGACTGTACGTTTGAGACCCCTGGATTAGTTCCTATTTTGAATTCCTGGAAATAGCTAACAGAAGTTAACACACTGCTCTAATTTGAGATTTGAAAAACTCATTCTGCTCAAAGTAAATTGCAGAAATGTTTGGGACAAATTCACATGCGGTTGTGAAAATTGAAATATAAATAAAACACAGAAAATGTTCATTGTGCAAAGTGGAAATTGTTGGATTCTAAATATGCCTCTTCAATCAAAATACATTTGATGTAACATTTATCATTTGATTAAAAAGTGCAATAACTAGGATACAAATTACTATCTAAAAATACCAATTAGTTCAAATATGTATTTTTTTACACAGTTGACTGATGAACTGATTACAAGTATAACGAGGTATATGATTATGGTATGAGTTTCTATAGGTATGAAAAGCAAAGTGAGTGACATATTGTGCTGGTACTTAATGACTCTATAATATGAAAACTTTTACTGTAGCAGAAATGACTCGGAGAGGCACAATTTTAATTGCTAGTTTTGGCTGAGTATGTAGCACTGGCATTTAAGGTCAAGTAACCACTTAACGAGCCCAGATGTTTGATAATGAGCATGAAGAATTATTTAGTAACCTCTTAAGACCAATGTTTCTTTGAACTCTTATTAACAATGAGAATAATGTAATTTTATCTGTGTAGCCTTATATGCCTTTATAATCGGGTTTACTGTTGACAGTTATAACAAAGTTAGGATTCAAAGAGTTTGTAGACATAATCAAATAGTTTTTCTCAATTGAAGCGTACACTATAACATTTATTAAATTTGCTGCTTTAATATAATAACTGTAGTATATTGTGAACTAACTATAGCGATAACTAAATATCAGTTTGAAACATTCATCATAAATGAAATAAAATTAAAAATTCACTCTAGTGCGCAGTTTTTTTCCTTTAGTTTTTATTAACGATGCACTGTATATGTATATTGTGTGTACAAGTCCCATTTATTGATTGAGTACAGTAGGTCTTTGTTTTGCAGACATTTAAGGTTCTATAGTCATGAAATTCACATTAGTATTTACTATATGCCATTTAGAAAAAATAGTAAAAAACCCACAATTGATAAATATGTGAAGAATTAATAAAAATGGGAAGCAAAATATTAGTAGATTTAAAGCACATGCATGCTTTATGAAGAAATCTAGATGTGGGGAGCAGAGTGCACTATGTGGTGATACCCTATGGAGGAAGAGTGGATCCTGGTTACTCTCATCTGGTGGAGTTGTGACAGCACTCCACCAGATGAGAGTAACTCCTATGTAGGCATGAAGAAAAACAGCTACTGCTGGCCTATAGCTGGTGGATGAATCCTCCAGGAAATATCCGATTCAGTAGGATAAAACACATTCAGTGAATGTTGCTGCTGGTGTAAATCGATACTTCAACAATGATCTTAATAAGGTTTTTTTTTTATTGACAATTTATTTCAACACCATACACCTTTATCAAGTGAAGTAAACACTTTTTACTGATTAACATACCTTACACATTAGTGGTCACTACCTGGGCCATCACAGATCTGTGATTCGCAGTGGAACACAGTTTGTTCAGCAAAGTTATTTTCCATCTCTAGAGTCACTCGGTATGTCTCTCTTCTGTAGAGTTTAAACTCTGATGGTACCTTTTACACGCCGATACAGGATGGTGGAAACAACCGGGTGCTTCACGTGCACGAGCACGCACAAACGGTTGAAAACGGTACCCGCACCACCTTTACACGCCGCAACAAGGTGCCCTACAGTAGGTTACATCTATCTCTGGATACACCGCCAGGTGCCACAAGTTACCTTCTGTAGCTCACCTTACCTCATTTACACGCCGCTATAACAAGGTAATAGGCAGCAGAGACAACACATAGGCGTGCCACAATTGTGGATTACGAGAATTCCGTACGCTGATAGGACAAAGCAATAATATCATGATTGGGCAGCCAGCACAGGAGGCTGACTAATACATGACGCTCGACCAATTGTGTAGTGTGACTGGTCAGCTCCTTAAATACAGTTAGGGCCAGAAATATTTGGACAGTGACACAATTTTCGCGAGTTGGGCTCTGCATGCCACCACATTGGATTTGAAATGAAACCTCTACAACAGAATTCAAGTGCAGATTGTAACATTTAATTTGAAGGGTTGAACAAAAATATCTGATAGAAAATGTAGGAATTGTACACATTTCTTTACAAACACTCCACATTTTAGGAGGTCAAAAGTAATTGGACAAATAAACATAACCCAAACAAAATATTTTTATTTTCAATATTTTGTTGCGAATCCTTTGGAGGCAATCACTGCCTTAAGTCTGGAACCCATGGAAATCACCAAACGCTGGGTTTCCTCCTTCTTAATGCTTTGCCAGGCCTTTACAGCCACAGCCTTCAGGTCTTGCTTGTTTGTGGGTCTTTCCGTCTTAAGTCTGGATTTGAGCAAGTGAAATGCATGCTCAATTGGGTTAAGATCTGGTGATTGACTTGGCCATTGCAGAATGTTCCACTTTTTTGCACTCATGAACTCCTGGGTAGCTTTGGCTGTATGCTTGGGGTCATTGTCCATCTGTACTATGAAGCGCCGTCCAATCAACTTTGCAGCATTTGGCTGAATCTGGGCTGAAAGTATATCCCGGAACACTTCAGAATTCATCCGGCTACTCTTGTCTGCTGTTATGTCATCAAGAAACACAAGTGACCCAGTGCCATTGAAAGCCATGCATGCCCATGCCATCACGTTGCCTCCACCATGTTTTACAGAGGATGTGGTGTGCCTTGGATCATGTGCCGTTCCCTTTCTTCTCCAAACTTTTTTCTTCCCATCATTCTGGTACAGGTTGATCTTTGTCTCATCTGTCATAGAATACCTTTCCAGAACTGAGCTGGCTTCTTGAGGTGTTTTTCAGCAAATTTAACTCTGGCCTGTCTATTTTTGGAATTGAATGGTTTGCATCTAGATGTGAACCCTTTGTATTTACTGTCATGGAGTCTTCTCTTTACTGGTGACTTAGAGACAGATACACCTACTTCACTGAGAGTGTTCTAGACTTCAGTTGATGTTGTGAACGGGTCCTTCTTCACCAAATAAAGTATGCGGCGATCATCCACCACTGTTGTCATCCGTGGACGCCCAGGCCTTTCAGAGTTCCCAAGCTCACCAGTCAATTCCTTTTTTCTCAGAATGTACCCAACTGTTGATTTTGCTACTCCAAGCATGTCTGCTATCTCTCTGATGGATTTTTTCTTTTTTTTCAGCCTCAGGATGTTCTGCTTCACCTCAATTGAGAGTTCCTTTGATCGCATGTTGTCTGGTCACAGCAACAGCTTCCAAATGCAAAACCACACACCTGGAATCCACCCCTGACCTTTTAACTACTTCATTGATTACAGGTTAACGAGGGAGACGCCTTCAGAGTTAATTGCAGCCCTTAGAGTCCATTGTCCAATTACTTTTGGTCCCTTGAAAAAGAGGAGGCTATGCATTACAGAGCTATAATTCCTAAACCCTTTCTCCGATTTGGATGTGGAAACTCTCATATTGCAGCTGGGAGTGTGCACTTTCAGCCCATATTATATATATAATTGTATTTCTGAACATGTTTTTGTAAACAGCTAAAATAACAAAACTTGTGTCACTGTCCAAATATTTCTGGCCCTAACTGTATGCCGCTCTGTGCAGCGTCTACCAATTGTAACGCAGGAGCTTCCACCAATGATCGCTGATGGGGCGCGGTATCCCGGAGCCTGTGTCACGCCCAGGTAGATAGCAAGGTGTCGAAACAACCCTCCTGTTCCTTATTTAAACGCCGATACAGGCTGTAACCATCGCCTTGAAATCAACCTGTTTTTGAGCTCTGCTCTGAAACAGGTGCCTCAAGTGACGGGTGGCAACAACCGTCTTTACACGCCACGACCGTGGGTTGATTTGGCGGTGCAAGATACATTTGTCTTATCTACCCAGTTGTTTCCACCATCCTGTAGCGGCGTGTAAAGGTACCATTATGGTTAGCTGAGTTCTCTATTTCTCTTGTAGAGTGTAGTCTCTAAGGGTACCTTTACACGCGGCAACTTTTCTAGGAATTTCACTGGCAACTAACTGGTTGCAGTGAAATCATGGACACATTGTTCTATTTTGTTGCCGTGTACAAATGGAACAATGTCTTCATGATTTCACTGCAATCAGTAAGTTGCCAGTGAAATTCCTAGAAAAGTTGCCGCGTATAAAGGTACCTTTACAGTCAGTATTGTCTTGTGTCTCACCTATAAAGTGTAAGCTCTTGTGGTCCGCACGGTCCCCTCTCTATCTCTCTCGCTTTCTCTTTATCTCTCTTTCTTGTAGTATATAAGCACTTATAGTCAGTGAAGTCCTCTCAGTTTATCCTGTAGAGTATTCAGAGTGTTTGTTCTTATGGCCAGCAAAGTCCTATCTCTCTCTCTCCTGTAGAGTGTGAACTATTATGGTCATTGGATTCACATGCAGACTGTGAACGTCTATAGTCAGTATTGTCCTCACTCTTTTGCTTGTAAAGTGTAAGCCCTTATGTTCCACAAGGTCTCTCTTTTTCTCTCTTTTACCTGTAGTAGGTAAGTATGTAAGCTCTTATGGCCAGCAAATTCCTCTCTCTCTCTCTGTATATCATGTAGAGTGTTTGCTTTTATGGTCCATGAGGTCGTGTCTCTCTCCTGTAGAGTGTGAACTCTTATGGTCAATGGAGTCCTCTCTCTCTCATAGAGAGTGTAAACTCCTTTGGTCAGCATTGTCCAGACTCTTTATTTGCCTGAAAGTTTATGGTCACCGGTGTTCTCTATCTCTCTCATCTCTTCTGTGTTTTATGAGCAATTACAAGCTTCCAGTTTTGAGATCTGTGCAAAGTTATATACTGCACATCAAACATCTTGGGAAAAATTGCTAAAGCCGGTAAATTTGAATTTCAAAAGATCTGCTCATTTCTAGTTGGTATATCTTTAGCTACTTACTTTACAAAACACTATCTGGCCACACATATCATGATAATATACTATGACCCATCACAACACAAGCATATTTACTTAATTTCACTCAAGCATAGCAAGCATGCTGTACCTTCATTCTACTCCAGCAGTGTCTGAATTGTTGTTATAATTATTTATTTGTTATGCTGGAAACCTCTTGCTATTTGTACAGAGGATGTTGGATGCATTTCTATTGATAATGCTACTGTCAGCACAAAAAAAATCAATGAAATTCATAGAACTGGATAAACTCACGAAATTGACATTGATGTGGCTCACACTCTGCCAGGATATTTGTAGTGCTAATTTATCAAAAACATATAAATCCTTTGGTCTTTGAGTGCATTGAAAGCTGCAAAATCTTAAGTCAAAATTGCCACTGAGGACCAGATAATCTTGTTTCCACTGAAAGAAAACTTTAAGACACAAACAAAAATGTACACATACAAGCGAATACCTTGCGGCTGAGCTACTATAACAGATACAAATCATGGACAATAACAAGCTGATTTTTGAAGAACGGTGCCGTGTTTAGATAGTCTCAGGGACCACTTTAAAAGACTGTTCTCTAAGGCTGGTTTCACACTACCGTTTTTTGATATCTGTGTGAATCCTGCTGAAACTGGATGCACCTGCATCCATTTTTGGCCCCATTGACTTTCAATGGGGCCACAGGAACTTGTGGGTGCATCCAGTTCTTTACAGTTCCCCTTGATCCAGGTGTCCACGTTTTATTTCACTGAGACCAAAAATGTAGTTTGTAGCAATTTTGGTCTCTATTTCTAATCCAGAAACACCCGGATCCGTGGAAATGCAGAAAAAATTACAATGGAGGTGTATGGAACCTAGACCCAGCGGAATCCGGATTCCATAACTGGATTTTGTAACAGAACATATCCAGAAACAAGTTTTAAATGACATACCAACTAGGGCATGTCATGTACAACCGAATCCAGCTAAATAAGGCACACACCCTGATGCAGTGGGATGCTCCTGCAACGGTATTATCACTCATCCATTATACAGATCAGTGATAATACCAGTGTGGGTGCATCGAGTTGCAACAGGTTTTGCAATTGCAGGGGAATCTGGGGGAATGCAGGTTTTACCCACATTCCCCCGGATTCACAAAAACAGTAGTGTGAAGCCAGCTTTTCTCTTAGTTTATTGTCTCTAATCCAATGGGAACCTTGCATAAAAATTAATTAACCCCTTCACACCCCCGGCGATTTTCTGTTTTCCATTTTTCCCTCCCCTTCTTCCAAGGGCTATAACGATTTTATTTTTCCATCAATATAAACATATGAGGGCTTGTTTTCTGTGAGACAATTGAACTTTCAGATTAAATCATTATTTTTACTATATAGAGTACAGGAAAATGAGAAAAAAATTCAAGTGCAGTAAAATTGCAAACAAAGTGCAATTACACATTTGTTTTTGGGGTTTTTATTTGGGGTTTTTATTCAACATGTTTACTGTTTTGTAAAACTGACATGTTGCTATGATACCTCAGGGCAGTACGGGTTTGTAGATACCAAACATAAATATGTGGAGAAAAAAATCTGAAGTGTTTAAAAAAGCACAATTGCGCTTTTGTCACCATGTTCTGCTACCCGTAGCGTTCTCATTTTTCAGGATATGGGGCTGTGTGATGGCTTATTTTTTGCATCTTGAGCTGATGTTTCTAATGATAACATTTTTGGGTAGATATATTATTTTGTTCACCATTATTTCATTTTATTGCAGTGTTGTGGTGACCAAAAAAAGTAATTTATCTGTTGATAGATCGGGCATTTCTGAACATATCGATACCAAATGTTTACTTTTTTTTTGATAGTGTTATTTTGAATGGGGTAATAGGTGGGTGATTTGAACCATTGTGTTTTTTTTTATATTTTTAAAAACCTTTTTGTTATTTTCTCTTTATTTTACACTTGCCACTAGAGGGAATCAGCACTGTACAGTCCGATCGCTTGTCTTATGTACTGAAGAGCAGTAGCCCTTCAGTAAATACACAAATGATCACAATCTGTGGATGCTGGTGCTCTGCAGCTGACAGATCGCTTTACAGGATATTCAGTCACAGCAGGGAACAGCGTGATCCCCGCCGCAGGGCTTTGGATTGTGCTGTCAATGAATGATGAGCAATAAAAAAATTGTCGATACAGCTTTGCTCATGAAAAAAGTTTGAAATTTTAAAATGGCTCTAAAACTTTCCTTGAAGGTTTGAGTCCAAAACTCATGCCATAAGACCCGAGGTGTTGTTCACAGCCATCGGGTCTACTGATTTCTTTCAACCTGTGGAGTGTAATGGAGCTTTAAAATAAAGTTTTTAAAATCCTTTAGTTTGCAGCTGCTGGGACATCTGCAGCTGTGAATTTTTGGAACAATGCCAGATGTAGGAACATCTGTGAAATCCAGAAACATTAAAATCTGCTTTAAATCATCCCTTTAAAGGAAAACTGTCAGGTCAAAAATCCATATATAACTGCTATCATTTTCTAATTCCTTTCTCTAAACTCTCTTTTTTTATGTATTTCTTTTCCTTATATTCACCTCCTATCCTCTGTAAACTTCAAATAAAGAGATTCATTCCATCTGTCACTCACAGTGAACGATCCACTTAGTTTCCTGCTGTTCCCTCCCCATAGATGAATATGCATGTCACATATTCACACCATATCACAGCATAGGAGATCAGTGGGGGGCTGGATCCTCCTCTCTATTCTCTTTGCAGCAAAACCAAGAGATCAAATAAATACAGGATCTCTCACAGCACAGCAGGGATTCCTTTTTAGGCTGGAAACATACTATCCGACTCACATGCGAGTCTTTGGACAAGACTCTGCTCAGTCACCCTGAACGGCCTCCCCAGGTCAGGACGGGAGTGTGATGCTGCACAAAAGCACAAGCAGCTGACAGTCCCATCCAGAGAGGGGGGAGGATGTTCAGGGTGACTAATCAGAGTCTCATCTGAGAGACTTGCATGTGAGTCCAATAGTGTGTTTCCAGCCTAACAGAAACAAATGGAGTTTAGATCAGATAAGGCAGACTTGTAGCTTTCTCCCTCCATGTCCTGAACACAACAGTAGCTCCAGAACTGAAACCACACAGCAATGAGAGCAGAGGGAGGAGAGAACTGCTGAGAGGGAGTGCATAATTACATGACAGTTTATACAGCAGCCAGACGTCTCCTGTTCACTTATAATAGAGAGGACTAATCCAGGAGCTCCTTGCATCCTTGCAGGGTTTGACAATGGTGATTACATGGAAACTACAAGGGGTAAAATAATGATTTTACATGTTTTTAAAAGGTTTGCCCAGGCACTATTCAAGGGTAATATCAGTACCATACTGAAAAATGACCTGCCAATTCAAAATAGGGGTCACCCTCCAAGAATTATCAGGCCCTCCAATACAACAGAATTCCAAAATACAAAACCCAGGAGTCAGGCCAAATCAATCAAAATGATCATTTTATTAGTTCATTATAGCAAACCACAGTAAAATCTGGAGATATATAATATATACAGAACAGGAATTACCCCACTTGGTACAAACAATCCTATATAGAGAGAGTCTACATCCTATTTAACATGCACAATGCATAGGGCTAAGCAATTCACCATTATAAGCCCCATACTAAATATCTCAATAGTAACCATACACTGGCCAGTGCCAAGTAACCCAAGGGGGTAAAGATGTTATTACCTGCCTGTATAGCCCCCCTAACGCGCGTTTTGCGTTAGCTTCGTCTGAGGAGGGTGGTCTCTGCATGCAGAAAGCTTCCTTATATCGCGGCCGCGATAAGTCCGCGTCTGACGTCACATCCGGTGTTCACCGGATGTGACGCGGATGCCGCGTCACCTTCGCTTCCCCATGCCTCCATGGAAACCGGCGAGGCGTCATTCATCCAGAGACGCCCAACCCCACCACGCAGCGACGCAAGCACCACATCACCAGCGGGAGGAGCCAAGCGTCCCCAGACGAACACGCCCACCGCCGTCACCACGGAAACATATATTACCGGCCGCCGCGTCCTCCATACATCAAGGGACACATAGACCGCAGCAAGTCCTGCAAAAGCAAGGACCCTGCGGCCCCATGCCCCAGAATGGAGGGGACACACGGGCACAGTGTATCTATACACTAAATAGTGATTTTAAAACAGGGGCCTAAAACAGGAGTTTATGGAAGATAAACATAAGGCTAGTATAAATCATAAATACATTGTTTAAAAACAAGGCACATCCCCTTATACAGAACAATTATATACATATATACATGGAACATATTCAGGACTATAAATATAGTGTTATGGACTTAAAATCAGTCAAAATACATCAGTGTCTATATATAAAAGTGCTACTAGTGCTAGTCATAAAAGTGCTGATACAGCACAACGATACTAATCTCAAGGCAACACATACACTCCATCATACATAACACACCGACCGGTGTTACATTCATCCATATGCACAAGAGACAGTATAATACAATCCAAAACAAGATAATTATATCCATATCTTGCATAATAAAGTGCTGATATATGAATATATATATGAACGTTTATTCATATATCAGCACTTTATTATGCAAGATATGGATATAATTATCTTTAATCTACTATATAAAACCCGAAGGCCACTTCCGGGGAAGACCACGCCCACTTCCGTGATGGTCTTCGCCTAGGGCTGGTGACGTCACCAGTGCACTGTAGCCGGACGGCGCCCGGCTACATGCACCGGCGCCTCCTCTCTCCTCCGTTCCTGCCTCCTGTGCCCGCCGCCGCTCCACACTCCTGTGCCCGCCGCCGCTCCACACTCCTGTGCCCGCGCCCCCTCCTGCCTCCTCTGCCCGCGGCCGCTCCTGCCTCCTCTGCCCCCTGTCCTCTGTGTCCTCTGCCCCCTGTCCTCTGCGTCCTCTGTGTCCTCTGTGTCCTCTGCGTCCTCTTCCCCCTCTGTGACCTCTGCCCCCTGTCCTCTGCGTCCTCTGTGTCCTCTGCCCCCTGTCCTCTGCGTCCTCTGCCCCCTCTGTGTCCTCTGCCCCCTGTCCTCTGTCCCCTGTCCTCTGCGTCCTCTGCCCCCTCTGTGTCCTCTGCCCCCTGTCCTCTGCCCCCTCTGTGTCCTCTGCCCCCTGTCCTCTGTGTCCTCTGTGTCCTCTGCCCCCTGTCCTCTGCCCCCTCTGTGTCCTCTGCCCCCTCTGTGTCCTCTGCCCCCTGTCCTCTGCGTCCTCTGCCCCCTCTGTGTCCTCTGCCCCCTGTCCTCTGCGTCCTCTGCCCCCTCTGTGTCCTCTGCCCCCTGTCCTCTGCCCCCTGTCCTCTGCGTCCTCTGCCCCCTCTGTGTCCTCTGCCCCCTGTCCTCTGCCCCTCTGTCCTCTGCTCCTCTGCCCCTGTGTCCTCTGCCCCGTCTGCCTCTGTGTCCTCTGCCCCCTGTCCTCTGCGTCCTCTGCCCTCTGCCCTCCTGTCCTCTGCCCCCTGTCCTCTGCCCCTGTCCTCCGTCCTCCCTGCCCCCTCTGTGTCCTCTGCCCCCTGTCCTCTGCCCCCTCTGTGTCCTCTGCCCCCTGTCCTCTGCGTCCCTCTTGTCCTCTGCCCCTGTCCTCTGCGTCCTCTGCCCCCTCTGTGTCCTCTGCCCCTGTCCTCTGCCCCCTGTCCTCTGCGTCCTCTGCCCCCTCTGGTCCCTGCCCTTGTGCCTCTGCCCCTCTGGTCCTCTGCCCCCCTGTCCTCTGCCCCCTGTCCTCTGCGTCCTCTGCCCCTTCTGTCCTCCTCTGCCCCTGTCCTCTGCCCCCTGTCCTCTGCGTCCTCTGCCCCCTCTGTGTCCTCTGCCCCTCTGTTCCTCTGCCCCCTGTCCTCTGCGTCCTCTGCCCCCTCTGTGTCCTCTGCCCCTGTCCTCTGCGTCCTCTGCCCTGTCCTCTGGTCCTCTGCCCCCTGTCCTCTGCGTCCTCTGCCCCCTCGTCCTCTGCCCCTTCGTCCTCTGCCCCCTGTCCTCTGCATCCTGCCCTGTCCCTGCCCCTGTCCTCTGCTCCTCTGCCCCCTGTCCTCTGCGTCCTGCCTCTGTGTCCTCTGCCCCCTGTCCTCTGTTCCTCCTGCCCCTGCCTCTGTGTCCTCTGCCCCTGTCCTCTGTGTCCTCTGCCCCTGTCTCTTGTCCCCTGCCTCTGTCCTCTGCCCCCTGTCCTCTGCGTCCTCTGCCCCTGTCTCTGCGTCCTCTGCCCCCTGTCCTCCTGCGTCCTCTGCCCCCTGTCCTCTGCGCTCCTCTGCCCCCTTGTTCCTCTGCCCCTCTGTGTCCTCTGCCCCTGTCCTCTGCGTCCTCTGCCCCCTCTGTGTCCTCTGCCCCCTGTCTCTGCCCTCTGTCCTCTGCGTCCTCTGCCCCTCTGTGTCCTCTGCCCCCTGTCCTCTGCGTCCTCTGCCCCTCTGTGTCCTCTGCCCCTGTCCTCTGCGTCCTCTGCCCTGCCCCTCTGTGTCCTCTGCCCCCTGTCCTCTGTCCTCTGCCTGTCCTCTGCCCCTGTCCTCTGCGTCCTGCCCCCTCTGGTCCTCTGCCCCCTGTCCTCTGCCCCCTGTCCTCTGCGTCCTCTGCCCCCTCTGTGTCCTCTGCCCCCTGTCCCTCTGCGTCCTCTGCCCCTCTGTGTCCTCTGCCCCCTGTCCTCTGCCCCTGTCCTCTGGTCCTCTGCCCCCTCTGTGTCCTCTGCCCCCTGTGTCCTCTGCCCCTTCCTCTGTGTCCTCTGCCCCCTGTCCTCTGCCTCCCCCTCTGTTGTCCCTCTGCCCTGTCTCCTCTGTCCCTCCCCTGTCCTCTGCCCCTGTCTCTGGTCCTCTGCCCCCTCTGGTCCTCTGCCCCCTCTGTCCTCTGCCCCCTGTCCCCTGCCCCCTGTCCTCTGCCCGTCCTCTGCTCCCCTGTCCTCTGCGTCCTTGTCCTCTTGTGTCCTCTGCCCCCTGTCCTCTGTGTCCTCTGCCCCCTGTTCCTCTGTGTCCTCTGCCCCCTGTCCTCTGCTGTCCTCTGGCCCCCTGTCCTCTGCGTCCTCTGCCCCTCTGTCCTCTGCCCCCTGTCCTCTGTCGTTCCTCTGCCCCCTGTCCTCTGCTGTCCTCTGTCTGCCCCTCTTGTCCTCTGCCTCCTCTGTCCCGTCCTCTGCCCCCTGTCTCTTCTCCCCTCTGTCCTCTGCCCGTCCTCTCTGTTGTCCTCTAGCCCCCTGTCCTCTGCGTCCTCTGCCCCCTCTGTGTCCTCTGCCCCCTGTCCTCTGCCCCCTGTCCTCTGCGTCCTCTGCTTGTGTCTCGCCCGTCCTGCTCCCTGCCTCTGTCCTCTGCCCTGCCCTGTCCTGCCCTGTCTCTGTGTCCTCTGCTCCTGCCTCTGGTCTCTGCCCTGTCCTCTCGTCCTCGCCCTCGGTTCTGCCCTGTTCTCCCTGTCTCTGGTCTCCCCTCTTGTCTTGCCCTTCTGTCTTGCCCTCTTCCCTGCCCTCTCTCCCTGCCCTCTGTTCCTCTGTCCGTCTTGCCCCCCTTTCTCTGTCTTGCCCTTGTGTCTTGCCGTCTCTGTCCTTCTCCCTGTCTGCCTTTCTCTCCTGTCCCCTCTGGTCTGCCTGTCCTTCCTTGCCTCTGTCCTGCCCCTGTCTTGCCTCTCTGCGCTTGCCCTTTTCCCGTCCTCTGCCTGTCTCTGGTCTGCCTTCCTTCTCTTTCTGCCCTCGTGTCCTTGCCCTGTCCTGCGTCTCTGCTCTGCCCCCTCTTGCCTTGCCCGTCCTCTCGTCCTCCCTTGTGTCTTCCCTTCTTCCCTCTGCGCTTGCCTTGTGCCTGTGTCTCCGTCCCCTCTGTTCTTGCCCTGTCTCTGCCCTGTCTGTCTTCCCTCGCTCTGCCCTGTCCTCCCTTCTTGCCCCGTCCTCTGCCTTCTTCCTGTCCTTCCTCCTGTCCTTGCCTCTGTGTCTTGCCCTGTCTTGCTTGTGTCTGCCCTGCTCTCTGCCTGTCCCTGCGTCTCGCCTCTGGCCTCTGCCCTGTCTTGCCCGTTCTGGCTCTGCCCTGCCCTCGGTTTCCTCCTCTGTCTTCCCTTCTTGGTCTTCCCCGTCCTCTCTCCTTGCCCTCTGTGTCCTCTGCCCGTCTCTGCCCTGTCTCGTCCTCTCCCCTCTGTGTCTTGCCGCCTCTGCCTCTCTGGTCCTCCTTGTGTCCTCTGCCTCTTCCTCGTCTTGCCTTTGCCCTGTCCTTGGTCTCTGCCCTTCTTCCTTTGTCTCTGCGTCCTGCCCCTGGCCTGCCCCTGTTTGCCCCTCTCTGGTCTCTGCCCTGCGTCTTGCCCTCTGTGTCCTCTGCCCTGTCCTCTGCCCTGTCTCTGCCCCCTTGCCCTCTGTGTCCTCTGCCCCTGTCCTCTGCCCTCTGTGTCCTTGCCCTGTCCTCTGCCCTGTCCTTGCTCTCTGCCCTCTGTGTCTCTGCCCTGTCCTCTGCCCCTGTCCTTGCCCTGTCTCTGCCCCTTCTGCGTCCTCTGCCCTCTGTGTCTCTGCCCTGTCCTCTTCCCCCTGTCCTCTGTCTTTGCCCCTCTGTGTCCTCTGCCCTTCCTCTGCCTGTCTCTGCCCCCTGTCCTCTGCCCCTGTCCTCTGCCCCTGTCCTCTGCGTCCTCTGCCCTCTGTGTCCTCTGCCCCCTTTCCTCTGCCCCTGTCCTCTGCGTCCTCTGCCCCCTCTGTGTCCTCTGCCCCCTGTCCTCTGCCCCCTGTCTTCTGCGTCCTCTGCCCCCTCTGCGTCCTCTGCCCCTCTGTTCCCTCTGCCCCCTGTCCTCTGCCCCTGTCCTCTGCCCCCTGTCCTCTGCCCCCTCTGTGTCCTCTGCCCCTGTCCTCTGCTCCCTCTGTGTCCTCTGCCCCCTGTCCTCTGCCCCCTGTCCTCTGATCCTCTGCCCCTCTGTGTCCTCTGCCCCTGTCCTCTGCCCCCTCTGTGTCCTCTGCCCCTGTCCTCTGCCCCCTGTCCCTGCGTCCTCTGCCCCCTCTGTGTCCTCTGCCCCCTGTCCTCTTCCCCCTGTCCTCTGCGTCCTTGCCCCCTCTGTGTCCTCTGCCCCCTGTCCTCTGCCCCCTGTCCTCTGCCCCTGTCCTCTGCCCCCTGTCCTCTGCGTCTCGCCTCCTCTGCGTCCTCTGCCCCCTCTGCTCCTCTGCCCCCTCTGTGTCCTCTGCCCCTGTCCTCTGCCCCTGTCCTCTGCGTCCTCTGCCCCCTCTGTGTCCTCTGCCCCCTGTCCTCTGCGTCCTCTGCCCCCTCTGTGTCCTCTGCCCCTGTCCTATGCCCCCTCTGTGTCCTCTGCCCCCTATTCTCTGCCCCCTCTGTGTCCTCTGCCCCCTCTGTTTCCTCTGCCCCCTGTCCTCTGCCCCCTGTCCTCTGCCCGCTCTGTGTCCTCTTCCCCCTGTCCTCTGCCCCCAGTCCTCTGCCCCCTCTGTGTCCTCTGCCCCCTGTCCTCTGCCCCCTCTGTGTCCTCTGCCCCTTCTGTGTCCTCTGCCCCCTCTGTGTCCTCTGCCCCTCTGTGTCCTCTGCCCCCTGTCCTTTGCCCCCTGTCCTCTGCCCCTGTCCTCTGCCCCCTGCCCCTGTCCTCTGCCCAGCCGCCTCTGCCCCCTGTCCTCTGCCCCCTGTCCCCTGCCCCCTGTCCCCTGCCCCCTGTCCTCTGCCCAGCCGCCTCTGCCCCCTGTCCTCTGCCCAGCCGCCTCTGCCCCCTGTCCTCTGCCCAGCCGCCTCTGCGATAAGTGTCTTTGTTACTTGTGAGGGCTGTTTCTCTGTTATGACATGTTACAAACATGATGTATAGCCAACCACCAACTTATCCTAATACTTTTGTTAATTAGCCAAGAATGTTGGTAAACTTTAGGCAATTAGTCATTAGGAATGATCTAAGGTTCCCCAGAATAAAACTAATGTCCAACTATGCAACATGTTTACAGAAGGTTGTAGCAGTCCTTCCTATGGTGCTTTGCTATGTGATTAACATGCTTATCATGTAGAGTTTGAATAATTCTGAGAACGCAGAAGGCATTAAAAGTGGCATTTTGTGTTGAATTTGGAGAAATCACTTGTTAAAAATAGTTGTTTGTTGTATTGAGCTATTTAAAGGAAATCTTCAGTAGGTTCAACCTCTTGAGATGGAGAAGCTTAATCCATTCTAAAATTTAATATACTTGTAAATAAATTATCACTAAACGTTAAACCATAAATGTATTTAAAAAGCCTGATATCACTAATGATGCTAATTACCTCCAGCTATGGGGCTAATTTGCAGGTAAATAACATTAAGGGTGGAAACACACTATCCTACTTACATGCGAGTCTCTCGGACGAGACTTGGATCAGTGACCCTGAACGGCCTCTCCCTCTCTGGACGGGAGTGTCAGCTGCTTGTGTTTTTGTGTAGTATCACACTACCCGTACAGAGAGGGTGAGGCCATTCAAAGTCACTCATCCAAGTCTCGTCCGAGAGACTCGCATGTAAGTAGGATAGTGTGTTTCCAGCCTAAAACCCTTTGTAGCAGACTTGAAGTGCAGCCGCACAGAGAAAATGAAGTTTCAATCATGGTTTAATCTCCATGTGATGGCTCTCTCTGAGTCACCGATGGTGCGAGGAAGTGGTTATGTCACCACTCGAGGAGCGTGGCTGTAATCACATCTGACACATTGAGCTTGTTTAATTTGCTCTATTTTCATAGACTATATTGAATTCACACAAAAACTGAAACAGAAGTCCTAAAGCTTAATTTAATAACAGAAAATTACTGTATATATATTTTTTTTTTTTTATTTAATTTTAATACACAGAAAGGACATTAATTACAGGGTTTAATGCTTTAAAATAATAATAATAATAATAATAATAATAATAATAATAATAATAATAATGCTTTAAACTAATAATTTGTTGCCAAGTTATGGAAGCGTAGTACTATGAGGATCAAAACAACATCTATCTGACAGTAATACTCATCTCATAGCGTTTACTGATTTCTGTGCCATGCTGTAGTATAAAAATGGAAAAAAGGAAACTTTTAAGTGGGAGCAGATGGCATGATTAACTAGACTGTACACAGTTGGAAGATGACATGAAATAATCTCATTTGTTTTCTCCTGCCAGAAAAATGCTAAAAAATGCCAAATCAAACTTGTATTTAATATGGAGCCTTTCCTCGTCTGTGAAGTTTGATCTGTATGTATTCTTTCTATATTAGTGATTATTGGTAACTTGTATTTCCTCTGTTGGGCACTGACAGCTATTGCACTTTTACTCACTTAGTACAGACAATGAATTCCATTATTTATAATGGCATAAATATCCTCTTTAATGCACAAATCCTTAGAGAGAATCCAAGAGAGCTGTTAACAGCTGCCACAAGCCTTTCAAATTAAAATGGCATGAATGTATTGAATTTATTCTTATCTATTAATTTTAATGTTTAAAGATATAGTAGGACATGTGCCGTAAAAGCACATGAGATCTAGGCTGAATAATAAGGTAATTTCCAGACAATTTACAAGAATAGAAACCTCAGACTTGTATTAATAGAAAAAAAATGCCTTATCATGGGCAATTTTGGGAAGAATGGATAAGAACGCATGATATAAAGTATGAGATGGCAATTTATAATAGATAAAACATGTTTATTCTTTACAGATTTGTCTTGAGAATTGTAAATAGGTTTATGCACCTCAAAATGAAAGACCCAATGTCCCAAATGAAATACATGTTCTACAGGCCACAAATTCTAACAAATTCTTTTTCAATTAATGTTTACTCATATTTCATGAAAATATCATATATGCAGAGCAGATCCGCATTTTATTGTGCAATGTGTATGTATACTTTATGTTCCATATTATCATAGGCTAAATCATGCTTGTTTGTAGCTGAGGATTGAATTGGTGAGTTCCCTATCGATATTTTACATGTGTTTATATCTTACTGTTTCAGATACAAAGCTATCGTAAATCCAATGGACATCCAAACATCAAGTGCTGTTCTGTGGACATGTATAAAAGCGACAGCCATCTGGATCATTTCAATGCTTTTGGCAGTCCCTGAAGCTGTGTTTTCTGAAGTGGCACATATCAACGGATCAGACAATGTCAGCTTCACAGCTTGTATCCCATATCCACAAAACGATGACATGCATCCAAAGATCCATTCTGTCCTTATATTCTTGGTCTACTATCTTGTTCCACTGACTATAATAAGTGTTTACTACTATCATATTGCTAGAACTTTAATTAAAAGTGCCCACAACATTCCTGGAGAGTACAGTGAGCATTCAAAACGACAGGTAAGCACTTTACATTGATAAAAAAAGACAATGTCAGTATGACTAGCACATATGTAGAAATATTAGAATGTATCAATTATGTTGATGAGATATGTCTTGTATAATTTCTACTAGATGGTGGCCCAATTCTAACACATAGTG
Organism: Allobates femoralis; assembly: GCA_033576535.1. NCBI lineage: Eukaryota > Metazoa > Chordata > Amphibia > Anura > Aromobatidae > Allobates > Allobates femoralis. The sequence goes on from JARQOC010000001.1 coordinate 384,526,910, forward strand.
TATTCTAGAATATGGTGGTGTGCGGCGGTGCGGGTGTACAGCGGTGCGGTTGTGCGAGTGTGCAGCGGTGACCCCCTCAGTTATCACCCGCTCCATGCTTCTGTCCAGCCGCCTCTCACCCTAGCATGTCTTCTTCTTCCTCCTCCAGCATAGACGTCAACAATTCCAAAGCCTCAGGGGGCGGAGTTAACAGATGGCGTCATAGTAGACGTGTCCAAGCGCATAGCCCTGATGTGGGGGGCGTGCCCTTGTTCACGGCCATTATGACGCCCCCTTTGGTAGCTCCACCTTCACCTCCCGTAGCCTTTGAATTTCTGGAGTTTATGCCATGAAAAGAAGAAGAAGAATGGCGGGGTGAGCGGCGGGCAGATGGAGCATGGAGCGGCGGCCAGGAGGGAGCGTGGAGCGGGTGAGCAGTGAGCAGGAGACCGAGCGGAGGGGGGCCGGGAGACCAGGCGGACTGTGCCTGTTTCTCTGTAACGGAAATCCCTCGTCGCTGATTGTTCGCAGCTGGCTGGACGCGACCAATCAGCTACGTGGGTTTTGCGTTAGAGACAGTGTGATGTGAGTGCAAGGTGAGTGTAGGGCTAAGTGTGAGGTGAGTGCAAGGTGAGTGTGACGTGAGTGTAGGGCTAAGTATGACGTGAGTGCAGGGCAGAGTGTGACGTGAGTACAGGGCAGAGTGTGATGTGAGTGCAGGGCATAGTGTGACGTGAGTGCAGGGCAGAGTGTGATGTGAGTGCAGGGCAGAGTGTGAGTGCAGGGTGAGTGTAGGGTGTGTGGGTGTAAGTGGTCTTCAGTACCTGGCTCCTGATGCTGTGTTTGTTTAGCTTAAGTCTCTCTGATGTCACAGCCATCTTGCTCCGGCAATGATTGTGACATCATCAGAGGTCCTGTAAGTATAGAGCTTCTGTCACACATAACAACGCACCAGCGATACCAATAATGATACAACCTGGCCTGGATCGCTGGTGCGTCGTTTTCGCATCACTGTTCATTTCAAATAGCGAGACTGGAAAGCCGACAGTGAAGTCGGCTTTCCCGCCCGCTATGTGAGTGTAGCGCTGTCGCATCTGTCAGGGCAATCCCGCGTCGCTGATGCGTCGCCAGTGCTTTTTTTGTAAAAAATATATTTGCCGGTACGCATTTCAGATTAGTTTCCCCTATGCACAGGGGTGCAGCAAGGCTCTCTGCTGCCTGAGCCTAGGTGAGTGGCGGGGGGTGGGGTTGCTGTCGGCGGCCGCGGATGAGGAGCGGGGAGGTGGGGTGCTGTCGGTAGCTGCCGCTGGTGATTTTACCTTATGCAGCTGGTGCACGTCACACAGGGAGGCGGCTGCATGGTGCAGGTACCGCCCCCTTCTGCTCTACGGCTCCCCCTGCCTCCATGCCGCCTGAGCCTATAGGCTCATATTGACCATTGGACAGTGCGGCCCTGCTTATGCATGGCACACGTCCCTTATGCATGGCACACATCCCCTATGCCTGGCACACGTCCATTATGCATGGCACACATCCATTATACATGGCACATGTCCATTATGCATGGCACACGTCCATTATGCGTGGCACACGTCCATTATGCGTGGCACACGTCCCCTATGCATGGCACACGTCCCCTATGCGTGACACACGTCCCCTATGCGTGGCACACATCCCCTATGCGTGGCTCACATCCCCTATGTGTGGCACATACCCCCCTGCATTCGATATGGCCCCCATGGTGCTCTATTCTTCCCTCTTTCAGCGCTGATCTCCCGGTCTCCCTTGTGCTGCTGTGATCGGGCAGAGATGATGCTGCAGAGCTCCTCCACTTCCTGGTTCTGTGCGGTCATGTGATCGGTACAGCAGAAAGTGACATCATCTCTGCGTGCGATCACAGCTGCAGCCGGGAGACTGGAGAAAACACCGGGAGATCAGCGCTGGAGGAGGAGACAGGAGGTAAGTATAGAGTTTATTATTTTACTATGGCAGCAGCATGGGGGCCATGTATAACATAGGGGGAGCATGTGCCATCACAGGGGGGAGCAGGACCATATAATATGCGCCGCTCCCCCAGCCCATCACTGCGGTGCAATTTCAGCACCATGGTGATGGAGAGCGGCTATGCATATTATATGAGCAGGAACAGGAGATCTCCCGCTCCCTCCTGCAGCCTTCATCAGCCTGCCCCAGCTCACATTTTCCGGTACGCCGTACCGTCGTAAAATAAGCACTGTGCTCTCCGCTGACCTCTGTGCCGCAGGTAGCCACGGCTGAGCTCCGGTCAGCGGCTCGCCAGCCGGGAGATGACCGGCTAACGCAGCGTTGGTCGGACCCGTGTATCCTGGCGACAGCGGCGCTAAGGCGCCGCTGTCGCCGGGCTGCAAATTGCTGCGAAATTCAAACTTTGAATACGAACTGGCGCGCGATTTCGGCTTCAGACAGACGCCTTAGACAAGCATACAGTAGATAATTTCTTTGGGTTACCATATTGGAAGTCCAATGCTTCCTTTTTATATTGTGTATAGTTAGTAAATAAGTATTTGTGCTATTAGAAACAAAAGCAATAAATAGGAGTGAATGGGCAGACAATTGTCAATTAATTAATTTACAATAGTCTCCAGCAAAAGACCAATGCGTAGCAGGGTATCATTATCTGTCTGAATCGTGTTAACATTCTGTCTTATGTAAGTCTTCAGCAATGCAGTAGATCTGTCATCTAGTGACATGTCTCATATATTTATAGTTTCTAAGCATTTTCCTATAGTCCTTTCATCCTCCAGATTGTACTACTACAAGGTAGCAACAGTCTAACATCCAATAAATTGCATAGCAAACAAATGCCCTGTTTTATTGAGATGTGTTTGCCAAAATTCTAGCATAAAGCCCCTTAATAAGATGCAATGCTTTCAGTCTGAAGTTGGTCAAAAATATTGCAGTATTTACAAGTTAGTCTTGGCCAAGTACATCAATATGAGAATTAGCATTGGTGGGATAGGGGGAGTTTCTGCCCACCCGTCATATTCAAGAAAAGTTAGATTACATTAGTGGTGTAAGGCTAGGGTCAGATCTGCGTCGGCCCTCAGGTTGACGAATCCGTCAAAAACGTAGTCTCTAGCAGTCTAAGCGCAAAGCGTTAACGACATGTAACGCCATGCACTGCCTGCCTATTCATCTCTATGGATACTTGAATATTAGCGCAACTGTCAGCTCCACTCACAAGGACCAGATATGCGCTTTTGCAGAGTGCACAGGAAACGCATTTTGCAGCATTTTCCTGTGCGCTCTGCAATAGTGCATATTAGGTCCTTGTGTGTGGAGTCGGCAGCTGCACTAAGCGTCAGTTATCCATAGAGATGACGTTTTTGACGGATTTGTCAGCCTGAGGGCTGACGCTAGTTAGACACTAGCTTAACCTGCTCTGGACTTGTACTCCAATTCCTGACTTCAGTAACATTTCTGATGGTGGCACACACCAGATAAAAGATATGCCTCTGATGAATTAGGCGTATCATACCGTATCAAACTCCTTTATTAAGAACTAGATGTGGGTCCCATGCTATCGCATCGGGAGGGCCTCCCTGAGCTTGTTTGTCCTTCCCCATCTCCCTGTGCCCCCTACCTCACTTGTGCCTGTCTGTGCCTCCCTGTACCCCCCACCCCATTGTGCCCCCTGTACATATCTGTGCCCTTGCCACCCTGTGCCTGTTTGTGCCCCCTGACTCACCAGTGCCTCCCTGTGCCCCCCTGCCCCATGGGCCTGTCTGTGACCCCTGCCCCCTCTGAGAGTCTATGCCCCCTACCAACCTGTGCCTGTCTGTTCCCGGCCTAGCTGTGACTATTTGTGCCTCCATATACCCCACCTTCCTGTGCCTGTCTATGATTCTCTGTACCCCCACCTCCCTGTGCCCCTGCCTCCCTCTGCTTCTCTGTGCCCCTCTCTGTACCTGTCTTTGCCCCCCACCTCCCTGTTTGTCTGTCCGTGCCCCCTCCGCCCCTCGTGTCTGACTGTGCCTTACTGTGCCTCCCTGCGCCTGTCTGTGCCCCCTGCCTCCGTTTGTCTTTCTGTGCCCTCTCCACCTCCCTGTATGTGACTGTGCCTCCCTGTGCCCCCAACTCCCTGTGTCTGTCTGTGCCTCCCTGTACCCCCACCGCCATGTGCCCACCACCTCCCTTTGTCCCCTGCCTCCATGTGCCTGTCAGTGCCCCCCTGCCTCCCTTTGTCTGTCTGCCTCTCTTTGCCCCCACCTCAATATGCCTGTCTGTGCCTCAATGTAACTCCCATCTCCATGTGCCCCCCTGCCTCCCTGTCTTTGACCTTCCAACTTCCTGTGCCTGGCTGTGTCCCCCTTGATTCCTTCTGTGTGCCTCCCACCTCCCTGTGTGTTGCCCCATTGCCTCCTTTTGTCTCCCTGTGTGTGGCCCCCTAGCCTCTCTGTGTGGCCCCACCACCTTCCTTTGTGTGCCCCCTCACCTCCCTGTGTGTGACCCCCTCAACTCCTTTTGTCTCCCTGTTTGTGGTCCCACAGCCTTCCTGTGTGGCCCAACCCTCACCTAACTGTGTCTCTCTATGTTTGGCTTCCTCACCTCCCTGATTCTGTCTTTATCTCATATTGCAGAAACTGTAGTGGTATTGCAACAGTCGCAAGGGCCTGGGGTATTTGACCAGCTGAGCATAGTCAGGGGATGTCACGGTGGCAGTCCCAGCGATCATGGCCCTGGTCAAGTAGATGAACGGGGTATTAACAGGTCATTATAATGTCTTCACGTGACGCCACCTGTTGTGCCTGATCAAAGGTGACCAGCACTGCCTAGATGAGCCTCAGGGGGACAGGTGTTGTCGCAGCCGGGATGGTAATGCTCCCCACCGGTGGAGCCGGCCCCTGGGGTTTGAAGTAAGAGTCTTAGGGGAATGTTGGTGGTGGTAGTTATGGTGTGGGAGGCAGCAAGGAGGGTGCAGGAAATAGGCAGGAGGACACAAAGGGGTGCAGTTCTTTTACCATTACTGAAGAAACGTGGTGCAGTCTGGGGGCACTGGTTACCAGGTCCAGGAGGGTCCAGTCAGCCTGGAAGGAGTCCGATTCCACCTCGCCAGGTGGGTTTGGAAGCCTGCCTGGTGCACCTCTCTGTTTGGGTCCCAGCTGCCTGTGAGCTATTATGTGGACTTGTCTTTTCCCATTCTCTTGTCCTCACTCCCGACTGGCAGACACCACGAACCTGTAACGGACACTGCTGTGTTGATTGCAGCTCCGGGCTCTCATTACGCGGTTGTGCAGCCAGGTCTCTACATGCAGCCAGGAAACTTGCAGTCTCCTGTACTCCAGAATTGATCAGTGAGATGTGCAGTTCCCATCTAACTCAGGACTCTGGCGTCCTCCGTAGCGCTGCCTGGGGTGAGCGCATCAACAGCTCTGCTCCCCAGTACCTTCTCCTTCTCATTCCTCGTCTACTACTTCATGTCTGCTTCCTCCCCCTTTCCCCGCACTTTCTCTACCAAACCCCTCCTCCTTGCCGGAAAAAGGGCAGCTCCCCTGAACTCAGGTGGCAAAGAGTCAGGACTGGTTTGTGTGCGTTGGGATCTCCTTCTGCTTCCAAGTATGATATCAACTCTGGTGAGAGAGGCAATACCACTGTGATAACCGCACCAAAGAGAGACACAAAATCACAGGCATGTGATCAGTCACATGACTGTGACATCCTGTGAGCAATAAGAGGCAGAGAGGTGAGTTGGAGGCATGAAGGAAGGATGGGCAGCGGGGAGGCAGCACATGCAGCGTTTGTGTCAGTTGTTGCTTCAGCCATCAGCGTTCATCATATTTTGACACCCAGCATTTGGGTCAGAATGTGGCAACTGGAACTTGTTCTTTCCTCTCGCCAATCAGAGGATAGGTGGAAACCTTGATGGCGGAAGACAGATGGGACAGGGCAAATATATAAAGGGATAATGTTTTCAATGCCATTATTAAAACAAGAGATTCACCTGGAACATTTCTACAACAAGTTAAAGCCCATTGGAGGGAAATAACCCCCATTAACTAGCACAAGGCTGCATTTCCACAATGAGCAATTATAAACAAACAAGATGAGCCCATAGATCTACTGTATAAGGCTTCAGGACCTCAGACAGTGGCTCACATGCTATAGCAATAGCAATAGTATGCGCGCTGCTCTGAGGAGCCCGGCACTTTCATTCATAAAACTGTACAGCAGCTGTCAGGAGGCAGCTGCTGTACATAGGTGATGATAGCATGATATGCCCACCTGAGTGGGTGTAAGTTCTCTAGGGGGAGTGGGCACCCCCTAGAGACATTATAGGAACATTTATTAAGGAAATTAACAGTTTTACAAACCACACAACACTTTGCTCATCCCTGCAGCAGCAGGGATCTGCAAACTATCTGGTAACCGGATTGCTCAGGATTACACATCCTAATGGAGTGTGTACACGTCCCGATATCGGCGTCCAACTCCGACCAAAAGTCACGTGGTTTGTGTGTTGGCCCCGATATCGTTTGTGCGTTGTATGGTATAAATGTCCAATACGATGCACGAACGATGTCAAACCGATATCGGGGATCGAATGAGCGTGCTATTCAATGGGCCGATATTGGATGGAGGTTGGCGCCGGATCGTGCTGTGTAAACGCCCAACTAGCATGTGCAGTACAACGTCCCCTATCCTCTCCATGTTAAATAGTCGTTCCTGGGTTGGCCGTACAAGGGCAGGCGTAGACATCATAGAGACGTTGTATGCCGATATCGCGCTGTGTGACATTTCCTATGCGATCTTGGAATTTTGCCCAGAAAAAGCGCGCTCCCGCGGCGTTGGATACAATATCGGACCGACGTTGGGACGTGTAAACCCACCATAAGCAATCCGGTTACCGGATTGCGGCTTCAGCAATCCGGTTCCCTGATTGCTGAATGTCTGAAGACAATTGCGTTCACCACATCCGGATCTGGATACGGTGAACGTAATTCAGATTTTAAGTGTGACCCTAGCCTTAGTTACCTTTATAACAAGACATTTGCAACTATTATTGCTGCATTTTTTATTTGAAAGGTTATGCACAGCTATACACAGTATAGTTAGCAAAGCTGCAAAAACCCAAGCATATCAAGGTAAACTACTCATGTTTTTGCCCAATTACTAATGTTTTTAATGCTGTAATTAGAGAATTGGCCGTTTTGACCATATTGAATTTTTAAGTGATCATAATTACACTTTTCATATTTGCTTTTGGCCTTTGTAAAGCCATGAGAAAACAATGTAAAAAGGTTGTGGAAAAATAGGACCTACTTTTTATTTCTCCAAAACCAGACTTTATACAGAGCTAATACCAAACTCCATGTGAACATGACCTGTACAAATGTGGTAATGAAAAACACTGCATGTCAGTTTAGTTGAAGAGTGAGCTGTCCGCTGGAGATGGACATAATGAAGATAGAAATAAAGAGAATTCTATGAACAGATGAACTCGTAGTTTGATGGTTAGGTGTTACATAAATCTAATTTAAAGATTGCATGCTATAAATGTGCAGGACACATTATATAACCTTTACAATGGATTCATCACTGCAATATGCTGTTTTACTGAAGGTAGGGGTGGAATTAAATTTTTTAACAATAGATACCCTACCTGGTGTGAGGGATCTTTGTGGCGAAAAGTTTCTTGGAAATTACTTCTATTCTATTATCAAATCTGAGAATTATCTGGCTCTTTTCAGGGGAATTATAGAACTTTCTACCATGTCAGGCTATAGCTCTAAAATGTCAGAGGCTGAATATAGTGGTGAACGAGCACTAAAATGCTTGAATGCTTGGTACTCGAATTGAGCAGGTCAGCCTTGGACAGGCTGAATTCAAGAAATGAATATAATGAAAGTCAATGGGAATCTGAAGAATTTTACCAGAACACCAAACCAGGAGGGTAGGAGGCATAAAAATAGCTGAAATGGATGGAAACAGTGCTGAAATAGAATGGGAACATCAAGGGGAAGATGCAACAACAGACAGGAAGAAGCAGTGGGATGGCGAGAGGAGAAGGTTGGCAATTGTTTTTCATAGCCCCTATAGTTGTCAGGTTTTCAGGCCAATGGATAGGTGTTCCTCAGTCTGGTGGCTTTTTAAAGAGCACAGATGATAATAGAACTGTCATTTGCAACCTGTGCCATACCAAGATCAGCAGGGGCCTGACCACTACCAGCCTGACCACTACCAGCATGCTCAGGCACATGTCACCAATTTGGGCCAATTGCCGGGATCCTCAATCAGTGTCTGCAGGTGATACCACAACCTCTTCCCCTGTTCTACTTGCTTGACAGTCTCCTGTCCAAGACTCAGGCATGGAAGGCTCATGCCTCGCACCTGTCATTGCACATTCACAAGCATCATAAGCAACCATATATGATTCTTTGTTCCGGTGCAGCTTTCACCTGTCCTTACCCCAGGCTTTGGAATGCAAACGCATACCTCTAAACATTTGAAGAACAGAAAGAGGGAGAAATTTCTGATCTCCATAAGTAATGTGATCTCTGTGTTGTGCAGGTTTTTACAATTACAATGATTATTCAATAGGAGGTAATCCAATTCTATGGTGGCCGTGCTCCCCGTGGTAAAAATTTTAGGAACTTCTTGTCCACAAATAAAATTTATTGCTCAAAACATTCGAAAATATAAAAAACGGATACAATGTGTTTTGGTGGAGACAACCACCATCCTTAGGCATCTCGGTTGTGTCTGCCGAACACGTTGTATCCGTTTTTTTATATTTTCATGTTTTGCGCAATAAATCTTATTTGTAGACAAGAAGGTCTTAAAATCATTACCATGGGGAGCGCGGCCACCATAGAATTGGATTACCTCCTATTGAACCTTTATGCCTGTGGAAATCCGTGTCAGGACACAACACAGGATCAATTCAAGGCAAGCAGCAGACCCGTATAAATATCCGAAGTGTAAGAAGGCTTTGGAAAAACCATATGCTTGAAGTTTTATGGCAAGAGGTGAGTGCATAAAACTTCATTAAAAGGGCACCAGAGAGTTACATTGGTAATGCGCTTAGATTGGCGCCGCATGTTTGTTTTTTTATATATACCCTACAGGGAATCACCTTACTTCAATGACTCCAATTATGGCCAGGGTCACATTTGCGTTATGACCCTAGCCTGCCGGATTCCGGTTTTATCTTAGAACTTTTTCCAGCGCCGCATAGCGTTACCGCTATGCGGTGCTGGAAAACGCTGCCCTTAGTTACCCACTGTTTACCTTAACAACCTGTCACACAGGCAGCGGCTTGGAGTGCGCTTTACAGCGCCGCACAGGAAACGCTGTCTGCAACGGTTTCCTGTGCGGCGCTGTAAAGCGCACTCCGAGCCTCTGCCTGTGTGACAGGTCATTAAGGTAAACATCGGGTAACTAAGGACTGCGTTTTCCAGCACCGCATAGCGGTAACGCTATGCGGCGCTGGAAAAAGTTCTAAGTTAAAACCGGAAACCGGCAGGCTAGGGTCAAAACGCAAATGTGACCCTGGCCTATGTCCATGTTATTTCCTGAGGCTTATTATTTGAAAAAAAAATCCCAGTAAAGATGACATTTTTGTAATTTTTGTATTTTTTTTAGTAATTGTATCGAAAAAAAAAATCCTTTTATTCTCCCTCTAGAATACAACACACAGAAATATAGTTCAATGTGCAATTCTATGCGCAATGTATCTATCTCTATGTACCAGTTCAATATGTCTCAGGAGTCAGAGGCTGCAATGTAGCTTCAAATATACTAAACTCTGTCTTTGACATCACCAGGGTCTGCAGCTCATAGCCTTACCTCTTGCTGAAATGTTTGAAGGTTGGTGGTTAAAATAATTATATTTTTGTCTTTATTTCATAGTAGTTTTATAGGAACAAAAATATCGGAACTTTTTACACTACTATGTCATGTGTATCTCTATGAAGCTGAATAATCTGCTTCTGGATTCCCAGCCTGAAATACAGGTCAAGATTAGAAATCCTGCTACTTCTTTGTGCTGGGCAGTGGCTCTGTGGTTGCTGCCTACCAAGAGGAATTGTTTATTTCATTTATGCACTGAAGCAGTGAGGAGAGGTGGGAGGTAGTGATGAGTGAGTATACTGGTTACTATTCGCTACTTGCACGGATAGTATGGTATTCAAGCTACTTGGTACTCTGCGAGTGTTTTGGACTTTACTCGTGATATTCGAGTAAGCTGCCTAGCATATTTCCTAACTGATATTCAGCCAATAAACATGCCTGGATTGATTGCCAGTCATAGTAATGCCATATACCGTATATACTCGTGTATAAGCCGACCCGTGTATAAGCCGACCCCCCTACTTTTGCCCCCAAAACCTGGGAAAATCTATTGACTCGCGTATAAGCCGAGGGTGGACCCCAGCACAGGTATGCAGCCCCCAGCAGTGGTATACAGGCCCCAGCAGTATGATATACAGCAGCCCCCAGTGGTATATACAGCAGCCCCCAGTGGTATATACAGCAGCCCTAGTGGTATTGCACTCCCTATATACAGCAGCCCCAGTGGTATTGCAGCCCCAGTGGTGTATACAGCAGCCCCTATATACAGCAGCCCCAGTGGTATTGCAGCCCCAGTGGTATTGCAGCCCCTATATACAGCAGCCCCAGTGGTATTGCAGCCCCAGTGGTGTATACAGCAGCCCCTATATACAGCAGCCCCAGTGGTATTGCAGCCCCAGTGGTGTATACAGCAGCCCCTATATACAACAGCCCCAGTGGTATTGCAGCCCCAGTGGTGTATACAGCAGCCCCTATATACAGCAGCCCCAGTGGTATTGCAGCCCCAGTGGTGTATACAGCAGCCCCTATATACAGCAGCCCCAGTGGTATTGCAGCCCCAGTGGTGTATACAGCAGCCCCTATATACAGCAGCCCCAGTGGTATTGCAGCCCCAGTGGTGTATACAGCAGCCCCTATATACAGCAGCCCCAGTGGTATTGCAGCCCCAGTGGTGTATACAGCAGCCCCTATATACAGCAGCCCCAGTGGTATTGCAGCCCCAGTGGTGTATACAGCAGCCCCTATATACAGCAGCCCAGTGGTATTGCAGCCCCAGTGGTGTATACAGCAGCCCCAGTGGTATTGCAGCCCCAGTGGTGTATACAGCCCCTATATACAGCAGCCCCAGTGGTATTGCAGCCCCAGTGGTGTATACAGCCCCTATATACAGCAGCCCCAGTGGTATTGCAGCCCCAGTGGTGTATACAGCCCCTATATACAGCAGCCCCAGTGGTATTGCAGCCCCAGTATACAGCCCCTATATACAGCAGCCCCAGTGGTATTGCAGCCCCAGTATACAGCCCCTATATACAGCAGCCCCAGTGGTATTGCAGCCCCAGTATACAGCAGCCCCAGTGGTATTGCAGCCCCAGTGGTATTGCAGCCCCACACAAATGCTGGCACACGTCCCCCCTGTTGTAAGGCCCCCCCTGCTGATTACTTACCATCCCTGGTCTTCAGCAGCACCCCGGCGCCGGTCCTCTGTGCTCCGGTCCTCCGCGATCCCGTCCTCTGTGCTCCGCTCCACGGCTGCATCCGGGTTCCCCGCGCGTCGCATAAGCAATGACGTCATCGCGTCGGCGACGCGCGGGGAACCCGGATGCAGCCGTGGAGCGGAGCACAGAGGACGGGATCACGGAGGACCGGAGCACAGAGGACCGGCGCCGGGGGTGCTGCTGAAGACCAGGGATGGTAAGTATTCAGCAGGGGGGGCCTTACAACAGGGGGGACGTGTGCCAGCATTTGTGGGGCATTATCTACCTATATGCACTGCTCCCCCTGGCGCTGATTGACAGGGGGATGCAGTGCATATGTAATGAGCGGCCCCACGTGACGGGGCCGCTCATACAGCAGCCTCCCCCGCCTCCTCCTGCCTCCCCAGCACCCGGACAGAGCCCCCACCCACTCACCTCGTATAGTGACTCGTGTATAAGCCGAGGGGGGGACTTTTCAGCCCAATTTTTGGGCTGAAAAACTCGGCTTATACACGAGTATATACGGTATATCTTTTATAATGCATTACTGTGATTGGCAGGCGCAGTATAACCAAAAAAGATGCTCTAAACGAATAAGTGATGAGGTCTGGGGGTGCTGTAAAAAGGCAGAGATGGTTAATAACGTGCTCAAACTGCATGGGAATGGTATGCAGACATAATGTACACTATCAGGATTGTTAGGTGTACACTGGAGCAAACTATATTAATTGTGGATATGCTGCTTGAAAGCCTGCGGGGGATCTTCTGTGCAACTATCCCCCTGTACAAAGGGCAATAAATAAAAGGGCGTGTAGGCTCAGCGCAATTCCTTTATATCAATGGCTTATGTCTACTGTATATCAATATAGCTAACAATATGTATACTAGAAAATTTTAAATAATATCACAGATATGTGTTTTTTTACCATGTACCGGATATTTATTAAAATTATTTTTATCAAAAATTTTTATATATAAAATGCTTTCAAACACTAAAATCCTGTTGTATATATATATATATATATATATATATATATATATATATATATATATATATATATATACAGTTGTTTCTATAATTCATTGAATATCTCATTACTCTTCTGGACAGGATTCTGTTCCATTAGTGGGGGTGATGTCTCTCAGAATCCATATGGGGTGCCCTAAAAAAACATTTAGTGTATCATTATATATAGGTATATCTTTCTATTGGCTATTATTGTATATTAAGCTTGGATGACTTCTCTTACCTCAATATATTGCTCTATATGTTGTCTTCTTGTCGGGCTATTTATTGCTTCATGTGGATTTCCTCCTTTTTTGTGGTGCTTCCTTATAAAATGTTAGTATTAGTATGTTGTTGTATGTAGGATCAAAATATCCCTGTGTTTTTGTGCTCACCTGTTTTTTCTTGCAGGGGTGGCTGTGGTGTCCCAATATTCTGACTTTACTTGTGGTGTCTATATTTCTTTTTTTATATTTCGACCTTCGAACCTACAACAATATATACAGTATGTGTAATGTGGTAGTATTATTATACAGCCCTCTATATTCCTATGTCTATAGTATTAGCACACTTTAAATAAAAGAGTCTCCAAATTTCAGCTTATTCAGATGCAATATGCATTTGCCATCTATATGTTATATGGCCCCTGCTCTACATTCATTATATTCCCCCTTCCCCGTTGTTCTGATTCCCCTCTCGGTACAGTTGCTGTTAACACCATGTGTTTTGGCTCACCTGTTATGTGGTGTATCCGCCTGCTCTGTGTCCTATATTTGACATCTCCTTCTCTGTGGGCTCTGCGGGTCTCCTCAAGGGTAAATGTGTTGGAGCCCTTTCCTCCAGCGTCTCCACTCACCCTTGCTTTACTGTCAGCGTCTCTTTCAGCTCTGCTATGCAGTATGCTCCTCTGGCATGATGGAGCTATTGCTTTTTGGTGTGTCTTGTTGATGTGTCAGCAGGGCAATGCTGGGCTAATGCTGGGTGGAGTCCACTAAGCTAAGCTGTCTGATCGGTCACAGGCAGTGTAAAATCAGGACTGGTGCTCTCAGATTACTGATGCATTTCTGGGAATAAATGGTCCCCTTCCTCAGAGTATCTCTCTGAGGAATATAGTAAACTCTGAGGAAGGGGACCATTTAGTCCCAGAAATGCATCAGTAATCTGAGAGCACCAGTCCTGACTTTACACTACCTGTGACCAATCAGACAGCTTAGCTTCATACATATTCTTAGTTATATTGATATACAGTAGACATAAGCCATTGATATAAACGAATTGCGCTGAGCCTACACACCCTATTATATAATGTAGACTATGTCTACTTGCTGTCCTGTCATACAGCTGTCTGCTCTGAGTGAAAACACCTAGTGAAGATAGATAGATCAGGCCAGGCTGGAAGAAGGGCGAGGGAGCTCGAATTGTAGCCATACCCTGTATATGACACCAGAATAAAGGCAGATTACATCATTCACTCGGAGTGCTGCAGCTATTTTTAACGATAGATAGATAGATAGATAGATAGATAGATAGATCGTTTACAACAATTACAAGATCTTACATGCTATGCTTCTCATGCTTGTTACTTACTACTACATATCTAAGTATTCAGTGTTTTACAAGTTGATTTTACAATAATATCAATGTTATATAACTTCATATTTAGTGTACTTGCTAAATTATACTTGATTGGGTAATTTCCATCTCAGCTGCACATAATGTTAATCATCTCTCCCACCCTTAACTGTATATGGCGTATTTACCACTCATTGATGCTACGGGCTCCGCCATGATTCCTTCCCCTTGCTCCCCTTGTGTCTGCGGAGCGCGGAAGTGTGTCACTCTCATGTGCACTATCTCATCTCACTCTCATCTCATCTCACTCTCCTTCAGTGCTATAAAATTTGAAGTGTCATTGTGCAATAAAAAGAAATATACCTATCTTATCTCCCATGACCAATCATTGCATGTTTTCTTGTAAAGAGAAATGATACATTACAGCAGTTTCAGGTATTACCTATTTTTTCACTTGTTCTTCATCTATGTGTATGGCAACCAAGCACAATCACCATCCAGATTGTGGAAATGCCCTCTGACTGCAACAGCCAATCACAGAGGCGTTCACATGGTGTAAGCAATTGTGATTGGCTGTTTGCCGGTCAGTGCAGTGAATATGCAAGTAGCTTAATGGGCAGTCACAGCGGAAGACTGAGCTGAGCCGGAAGCAGCAGCGGGAATCTGGTAAGCTAGGTCTATCTGTTCTATCATCCGTCTGTCTGTCTGTCTGTCTGTCTGTCTGTCTGTCTGTCTGTCTGTCTGTCTATCTATCTATCTATCTATCTATCTATCTATCTATCTATCTATCTATCTTCACTAGGTCCTGTCACTCAGAGCAGAGAGCTATATGGCAGATCACTATGCAGACAATCTACATTATGTCTGCATACTGTTCCTATGCAGTTTGAGCACATTTTCAGCCATCTAAGCCTTTTTACAGCCCACCCAGACCTCCTCGCCTTGTCCAGCAGAAAATTACTCACACTTCCCATTGACTTACATTGTACTCGCTATTCAGAATGAAAATAGGAGTATTATAAAGTACTAGTTATTAATGTAACAATTACGAATATTTCACTCATCCCTAGTAAGAGGAAGTTGGGACAAAAATCTTTGACTGCTGGTACAGTGGGACTGAGCCCATCAAATTGAGACAGTCCAGCTGAATCTATCTAAGATGGTTGTGAGGTATGCAAACATTAATACCCAGTCGCCTACCCACAGAACCAAACACCAAACAAACACATTTCTAGACTGCTTGACCTGGAAATGTTGACATTTAGAATTGTAGACACTGAGGTTATCCACAACATCATGGCCATCTCTTCTTACTTGGTCCCCAATCACCACTATTTTTCCTTGTCTGCTGTAATGGGATTACACCAGCACATGTCCCATAACATCACCTGTGCCCTGACCAATGCAGTTACTAAGAAAGTCTGCTTAATGACCAACATGTGGACAAGTGCTTGTGGTCAGGGATGCTGAATCTTATGGAGGCGAGGGCTAATTCAGAACTTTGGACAGCACAGGTGCTTCCGACGCTGAGGATTGTGGGCCCTAGTTCCATCAGGATTTTCATCACCTTCTACACCAGTTCCTGCATCCCCTCCTCCTCCTTATTCTCTATCTCCAAATTGTCATCTCGGAGCATGTTGTTCATATCAGTCCAAAGCTGGAAATACTGCAGCATTGCCTCAATGAAGCATCAACAGGTACTCCTAAAACTAATTTGTTTAGATGAAACAGCACACCGTTACAGAGTTATCAAAAGCTATAACAGATCAGATAGATCTGTGACTCTCACTGCTGAATATAAAACCAGTCATGGATGGACGTGTGTGACCATGGTCTGAACCTGGTGTCCCCTCTGAAGCCCGGCAAGCTCAAACACGTATCATATCTGGACCACGTGCTCAAGTTAGTGGTTCAGCATTTTCTGAAAACGTTCCTAGATTTGTCCAAGTTACTTCTGAAGGTACGTCGTGTGTGCACCCATTTATGCAACTCAGCTACAGCTGCTGCCGGTTTAGCAGGGCTTTAGCAGTGCTTGCAAGTGCAAGCTGACTAACTGGTGTGTGATGTGCCCACATGTTAGAACATCACATTACGAATATTGGTAAGGCTTTGTGAGCAGCAGAGCACAATAGTTGAATACCTGCTACAACATGCCCACTGGTGGGGGCGTGTCCTGGCAGCAATGGAGCTGGCTGTGTAACTCAGGAGCTCTGCACAGCCTGAGCACAGAAGCAGCCATAACAAGAAAGTGAAGGAACCTGGGCACTTCAAATTCGGCACGGAGCTTCCTGAACTGCCTGTGCAACTGATGGGCAAAACAAAACCTCCTGTGAGGCAATCCCCTAAGAGGGTCACCGACTATTTCCTAGCCAGTAACAGCTCTCTCAAGATGGTGCCTCCCTCCTCTCCTCGTGCACAGAGAGCTGCGCGCCGTGCCACAGTGCAGGCTGAAGACCTGGGGGACGCTGAACTAATGGATGCCCCACTCACCAGAGGTATGATGGCGGATCTCCTGGCGAGCCTCCGATCTTCCCTGCAGCAGGATATGAGGGCTATGGTGGCGGAGGTGCGGGGGGAGATTGCGGAGCTGGGCGCACGAGTTGACAAATTGGAGCAGAAAATGGCGGAGGTGGTTCGCTCACACAATGAGCTACTGGACTCCTATGACCGGCTCCAGAGCAGAACAGACAGAATATCCGCAAAGACCTTAGATTTAGAAGATAGATCGCGCCGCAACAACATTAGGCTCAGAGGCATACCAGAGCAGGTGGCGGCGGCTGATCTAAGGTCATACCTCAAAGACTTCATCAAAACAGTGATGCCTGAAACCCCTCAGGAGCTCCTGGTTGTGGATAGAATTCACAGGGTCCCTAAGCCTCCATCGGTCCCTGAAGACAGTCCTAGAGATGTGCTAGCCAGGCTCCATTACTTCGAACTAAAGGAGGACTTCCTCCGTGTCCTCAGGCAGAGCCCGCACCTCCAGGATCAATATGCCTCTCTTGAAGTCTACCCGGACCTTTCTCCAGGCACCCTGGCTTTGAGGAGGGCATTCAGGCCTTACACCAAAATCCTGAGAGATCATGGAATACAGTATCGCTGGGGGTTCCCCACCAAGCTATTGATCCGTCGTAATGGCTCCCTGATTCCATGTCTCATTCCTCCGCACGCAGAGAAGAATCTAATTCGATGGGGACTGTGGCCGCCTGAATCTACATCACAATCCACTGCTCCTGCCGCCTCTCCAAGACCCAGGCCAGGAGGCCGCATCGATCCGGAGTGGTCTACAGTTTGATAACTCGACAAATACAGGTTCCTTTCTCTCCACACTGCACCTATGTGCTCTAGGCTGTGTTTTCCTGGCCGTCTCTCTGTTCTCGCCCTTTTCTCTTCCTTTCTGCCTTCTTTTCTCTCTCATCCTCTCTCCCTTTTTCTTTCTGCCTTTAAATAGGTAGGTGAATTTCTCATTCTCATTCCCTCCTAGCACTGAACAATTCCCCCCTTCTCACCCCCTATCTCCCCCCTTTGACATACACTCCACCCCCTGTTAACCCTCTACTCCCTCTACTACTCTACTTTGCTCCCCTTCTTCCCCCCCTTAGTCTGAAGTCACCTCCTTTTCACCCTTCTTCCCTTCTTCTCCTCCCCTATTCCCCTTCTCCTTTTCTGCTCGCTCTCTTCCTGCTCCTTTCCTCTGACTACTCTTCCCTTCCCATTATCTATATCTCCCCTTCCCCTTCCATTCTTGGCGCTCTTGCCACTTTTCCTAATTTCTCTGTTTGGACGAGAACTGAGTAACCCCCGTTGGGTGCTGCTCTTGCCGTGCACTCAGACTCAGGAATAATTTTTTTTTTCCTTTTTTTCCTCCCTTATTGGGATGACATGCCTGTTCTGGACATTGGACTGTTGATATGTTTTTTTATCTTTCCATTCCCCTTTTTCTCCTTCCCCATCCTCTGCCCTGTAGCTGCAGATATCCTCACGGGGTGCTCCATGGACTTTGTCCTGCCTTTTACTAGCACACTGGTTTCATATAGATTCTGTTGGATCCCACCATGACTCTCACACTTTCTTCAATTAACGTAAATGGCCTGAACTCCCCTGGTAAAAGAAGCGTGGTGTGGCGTCAGCTGAAGAAATCCAGGAGTGATGTGCTGTTTTTGCAAGAAACGCACCTGCTGCGTGAGGACTGCCGCAGAATGGCGTCTCGTGATTTCCCTACCCAGTTTTTTGCCTCTGCTGACTGTAAACGTGCAGGAGTGGCCATTTTTATTCACAAAAATGTTGACTTTTCTCTCATCACTGAGATTGCTGACCCTGAGGGCCGTTACATAATTGTCATTGGTCTTCTTAATAATGTATACTACACTTTATCTTCTGTGTATGGCCCGAATAAGGGGCAAAGTGCCTTTCTTAGAGACTTCCTCTCGGTCTTGGCCTCTCATGCTAGGGGATGTAGGTTGGTGGCTGGGGACCTCAACGCGCCCATGGAGAGACGCTTGGACTGTTCCAATCCCTCGACTTTCCGGGGTGATTTGGGGGCCCTTGTTGCCCAGTCCCATTTGCACGACATTTGGCGCTGTCTCCATCCCACCGACCGAGAATACACATTCATGTCTTCACGCCATGGCACATTAAGCAGGCTCGACTATTTCCTAGTAGACGACTCCTTGATAACCCACTGTGTAGCCGCAGAAATTGCGACAATCTCTTGGTCTGATCATGCACAGATCTCACTGGAGATAGCTGACCCTGCTTCCATTTGGCCCCCCACTCGTTGGAGACTGAATGAATATCTCTTAACTAACTCCTCTCATACTCAGCATATAGGGACGCAGATAGAGCAATACTTCTTATCCAATGATAATGATGAGGTTGGGCCGGAGACTCTCTGGTTGGCCCACAAATCGGTCCTCAGGGGGGTGCTAATCCAATTGGCCTCCCGAGTTAAACGGGAACGTGAGGCAAAGGTTACGGCTCTCCTGGCTAGGATTAAGCTCCTTGACCTTGCTTATAGAACCTCTCCTCAGAAATCCACGCAGGATGAGTTAACGGAGGCTAGACGGTCACTGAGGGCATGCTTATTGGTAACGGCAGAGAAATACCTAAGGAAAACTAACTCCAAATACTACAGCATGGGGGACAGGGCCGGGGCCCTCCTGGCCAGGAGAATCAAAAAAAGGGAATTACAGGCCAAAATTACTAGTATACATGATAATTCAGGTTCAATTATTCGTAATCCTGTCCAGATAGCGGAGGAATTTGGCAACTATTACAGCACCTTGTACAATCTGAGGGAGTCGGTGGACACTGTCCAGCCTTCCACTGAGTCTATACAATCATTCCTTTCTAAAGCTAACCTTCCCACTCTCTCCACTGATCAGTTGGCCTTTCTTAATGCCCCTATCACTGAAAAAGAGATTGTCTCGGTCATCAAGTCCATTAAAAAGCGCACCTCTCCTGGCCCAGACGGGTTCTCATATGCATATTACACCACCTTTACTGAGTTACTGACCCTTTATCTTCTTAAATTATTTACCTTTTGGCAGCGGGAGGGTTCCATCCGGCCTGAAGGTCTTGAGGCGTTAATAACCACAATTCCCAAGCCGGGGAAACCACTCACTACTCCGGGAGACTTTAGGCCCATATCACTACTTAATTGTGATTTAAAAATCTATGCCAAATTGTTAGCCTCCCGTCTCTCGGTTATCCTCCCCTCCTTGATTCAACTGGACCAGGTTGGATTCGTCCCAGAGCGTCAGACCTCTGACGGTACGCGCAGACTCCTGGATCTTCTGGATCTGCTCGAGCGGAAAAGGGTCCCCAGTGCACTCCTGTCTCTAGACGCAGAGAAGGCCTTCGACAGGGTGCACTGGGGATACTTGGATGGGGTCCTCTTGAAGTTTGGATTCCAGGGACCGATTCGGGATTCTATTAGGGCCCTCTATTCTAATCCCTGTGCGGCAGCTAGTGCATCGGGCTTTCTTTCCTCCCGATTTACCATATCAAACGGTACCCGCCAGGGCTGTCCACTTTCCCCTCTTATATTTGCTCTCATAATGGAGCCATTAGCTTCTATAGTTCGTACACACCCAGGAATTAGGGGGGTGGCAGTTGGGAATCTTGAACACAAAATTGGTCTATACGCCGATGACGTGGTATTTTTTTGCACTGACTTGCATACCTCCCTACCCCATGTCCTCTCGGTTTTGGAAGAATTTTCATCAGCATCATACTATAAGCTAAATCTCTCCAAGTCGTCTATATTCCCCCTCCACCTCCCCAAAACAGAGCAAATATCTCTCCAAAACCTCTTTCCCTTTCACTGGGCTCAGGAAGGTTTTATGTATTTGGGTGTATGGATCTCCAGGTTGTCAGGGATAATAAAGCATAATTGGGATAAATTACGAACAACGATTCAACAGGAATTTGATACTCTCTGGAATGCAGCTCTCTTGGATGGCCAGAATCCAGATAGTTAAGATGTCCGTCCTCCCGCGGATCCTATACCTTTTGCGGTGTCTTCCCTTGCAGATTCCCTCCAGGTACCTCGCCCCGGTCCAAGCAGCGCTAAGCAAATTTATTTGGAGTGGCAGACCTCCTAGAATTGCTAGGAGGGTCCTCTCCCTGCCTTATGCTAGAGGGGGTATGGGGATTCCCAGCATTGCGGCTTATGCCAGAGCTGCGGCTCTGGAGGCAGCAGCACACTGGTGGTCTAACTCTCTCAGATCTAGATGGATGCAGATAGAATTGGAATCCTCCCCGACTGGGTCCACTCGGCTTCTATTAGAAATGAATCTTTTGAGTCACAAGATCACCCCAAACTGTTTAAGAACTATGACAAATTTACTTAGGATATGGTCGCAGGTGGGCAGACCCTTTTTTCCCTTCTTATACCGTTACATTTCCCTCACTGCAGCTGAGCATTCTGTTCAGAACTTATATCTGCAGGATTGGAAAAAACGGGGTGTGTTGCAGCTATCAGACCTTATGGATTCATCGGGGCGTCTGGAACAATTTTCGACACTGGTTTTGGAATTGGGTCTGCCTAACTCCACCTTCTTTAGATATCTCCAGCTTAGGCATTTTTTGACCACCCTGGAATGGCCTGTCCCGGATCTTGCCTCTATTGACTCAACCTTGCAGATATTTATAAAAAATGGATCACATGCTAGACATGGAACCTCCATAATGTACAGAGCCCTACTGAAACCTGAGGGGGAGGTGAAACTTCCCTATATGTCTAAATGGGAGGGTCTTTTGTCCTTTTCTGCCTCACTTGAGGACTGGCGGGCGGCAGCAGTTCATGCTGCCCGTTACTCCACATGTATAACGCATTTGGAGCAATCTAGGAAGACCCAGATGCAGTGGTACCTCACCCCGGAGAGAATAGCCAGATTTATCTCATCTCCGACTCGGGCACACCCCCACTGTTGGAAGGGGTGCCTGGTGATTGGAGACTCCCCGCATGTTTGGTGGTACTGCCCGGGTGTGTACGTACATTTTGGAGAGATGTTGAACGTATATTACTGGGAATTACTGGAATCCCTAATCCCCTCCTGCCACAGATGGCACTGCTGGGTATTGGATTGAATGCCATTCCTGGCCCTTTAAGACCCATCTACACTAATGTGTTGATTGCGGCGAGGCAATGTATTGCGGCTTGCTGGAAATCCCCTGTGACTCCTACTGCTGCGGATGTACTTGTCCGCCTCAACACTCACTTTCAGCATGAGTTGACCCTGTCCCACACAATTAAAAGGAGAACTAAGGTTCTGAGGTGGTGGGACCCGTGGGTGACCTCTGGGCATAATCTGGTCCAGATATAGAGTGAGCGCTCTAATACTAACACCTCTGTTATTGAATTATGTACGATATTACTGCAGCTTCTACCCCCTCCCTACCCCCCTACCCTCTCCTGGTTAGTCTTCTTAATTTGTATGTTGAGTTGATATGTATTGTAATGCTCCTGATTTTTTTGGTTATGTACCTTCCAAAAATTTCAATAAAACTTCATGTTTTAAAAAAAAACATGCCCACTGGTATTCCGGTCAGCTTCTGCACAAAGAACTCCAGCAAGTGGGCATGCATATCATCTGTTTGCATCTACAAAACTTAGAGGAATCATCAAAGATGGTGCTATACCAGCGTAATCACCCCGATGTCACACGATGACAGCAGTAGAACCTAGAGCTAATTACTTAGTGACATTTTTAGTAATTCCAAAATTTTTCGCTCAATGTAGTAATGTTGAAATCCTGATCTCGTTTTAGTAATGTCCCCACCGCGGTTCCCTTCTTGTAGTAATGTCCCCATCCTGGTCCTCATCTTGTGTAATCTTATCATCCTGGTCTTCCCTTGTAGTAATGTCCCCATCCTGGTCCCCTTCTTGTAATAATGTCCTTATACTGGTCCCCATGCTATATTAATGTCCCCCATCCTGATCGCCTTCTTGTAATAATGTCCCCACCCTGGTTCCCTTCCTATAGTAATGTCCCAATCCTGGTCTTCCCTTGTAGTAATGTCCCCATCCTGGTCCCCTTCTTGTAATAATGTCCTCATACTGGTCCCCATCCTATATTAATGTCCCCCATCCTGATCGCCTTCTTGTAGTAATGTCCCCACCCTGGTTCCCTTCTTGTAGTAATGTCCCCATCCTGGTCCCCTTCTTGTAATAATGTCCTCATACTGGTCCCCATCCTATATTAATGTCCCCCATTATGGTCCTTCTTGTAGTAATGTCCTCATCCCGATCTTGTAGTAATGTCACCATCTTGTCCTCATCATGTAGTAATGTCCCCATTCTGACCCGCATCTCGTAGTAATGTCCCATCCTGGTCTTCTTGTACTAATGTTCTCATCCTGGTCCTCTTGTAGTAATGTCCCCATTCCTGATGCCACTTTGTAGTGATGTCCCAACCTGGTCTCTCTTCTTTTTGCATACACACACACAGTCTCTCATACTCACTCACACACACACACGCTCATACACACACTCTCATACACGCACATATACACACACACAAAGACACATACACTCTCTCATAAACACACTCTCATACAGTACATACACTCTCATACACACACACGCAGATACACACTCACACACATTCGGATACACACATACTCTCTCATACACACACACACTCTCTCATACACATTGACATACTCTTAAGGTACCTTTACACGCCACGACGGCAGGCTGGATACATCCCGCTACAGGCTACAAATGTAGCTTGTAGCGCCAATGTAGCCCGTCGTAGCGGCGTCTGAAGACGTGACGATACAGCCGGCAACAGATACATCTGTTTCCTAGCTCTGCTCGAAAACTGATGGCTACAACGCCGATGGTAGCGAGCTGTATCGGCGTGTAAAGAAGCAACGGAAGGGAACTCGGGACAGCCTGCGATGTAGCTGCAATGTAGCTAAGGCGTGACCCTGGCTCCGTGTTACCGCGCCCCATGTGCGATCATTGGTGGAAGCTGCTGCATGACGATTGGTAGTCGCTGCATAGGGAGGCATATTTAAGGAGCTGACGAGTCACACTACACAATCGCTCGAGCGTGCTGTATTACTCAGCCTCCTGCGTTGCCTGCCCAATCAGGATGTTATTGCTTCGTCCTATCAGCGTACGGACGGCTCGTAATCCACAATTGTGGCACGCCTATGTGCTGTCCCTGCTGCACCAGGTACGCCCATAGTAGCTGGTTATAGCGGTGTGTAAATGAGCTACAGCTGGCTACTTGAGACACCCGGCGATGTAGCTAGCTATAGATGTAGCGTGGCGTAGCGCACCTTGTGGCGGCGTGTAAAGAGGGTGCGTTGACCGTTTGTAACCATTTGAGCGTGCTCGTGCACGTGAAGTAGGGGGATGTATCCAGCCTGCCGTCGCGGCGTGTAAAGGTACCTTTACACATTCATATACACACACTTTTATACATGAATTCACTCATATACACACACATTCTCATACATACTCACATATACACTCACACACTCACATACACACTCTCATATACTCACTCATATACACACACACACTCATATACACATTCTCATATGCACACACACACTCTCTCATACACACACACTCTCACACACACACTTTCATACACACACACTCATACACACAAACTCTCATACACACACAGTCATATACACACACACTCATATACACACACTCATACATACACACTTTCTCATACACACATATACACATACTCATATACACACACTCTCGTATATACACACACTTTCTCATACACATACACACACACTCATATACACACACTCTCATACACACATACACACACACTTTCTCATACACACACATACACATTCTCATACACACTCACATACGCACTCTCATACACACACTAATATATACACACACTCATAAACACAGTCACACTCTCTCTCTCACACACACACCTTAACGATGCTGGGTTTCACTGTTCCGGGGGGACGCCACGGTGCGCTGTGTAAGGGGCCACCACAGTGCATAGTGCTGGGTACTGCGTCTTTATTATCACTTCCTGCAGCCACTACGACAAGCTCCGAGCCTCCTTCCCTCAGCTACAAAAATGGGTGCTAGCGGGCCAGTCAGATCACAGACCCGCAAGTGACATCGGTGTATGACGTCACTTGAGGTTTCTGATTGGCCGACGTCACTTGCGAGTCAGTGATCTGATTGGCCTGCCAGCTTCTATTGATGTAGCTGAGGGAAAGAGTATCGGAGTTAGTTGTAGCGCCCACAGGAAGTGATAATAAACACATTGCGGTGGCCCCTTACACAGAGCACCGTGCGGCCCCCTGCACAGTGGATGTTGTCCACAGTGTCACAAGCCGCACTTTGAAGCCGCAGGGGCTGCATGCGGCCCCCGAGCTGCATGTTTGAGACCCGTGTTGTAGAGGTTAGAGTCTGATTAATTGTGTGGACAGAAATCTTTTATACAGGCGACAATTTAAGACAGCTGTCTTTAATGCAGGTAACGGATTGATTAGGTACATCTAACTGGTCTGTAGGAGCCAGAGCTCTTAATGGTTGGTAGGGATCAAATACTTATTTCCTCTTCAAAATGCAAATAACATTATATAATTTAGACAATGTGGTTTTCTTGATTTTAGATTTGATACTCTATCTCTTAAGGGCCCTTTACACGCCGCGACGGCAGGCTGGATACATCCCGCTACAGGCTACAAATGTAGCTTGTAGCGCCAATGTAGCCTGTCGTAGCGGCGTCTGAAGACGTGACGCTACAGCCAGCAACAGATACATCTGTTTCCTAGCTCTGCTCGAAAACTGATGGCTACAACGCCGATGGTAGCGAGCTGTATCGGCGTGTAAAGAAGCAACGGAAGGGAACTCGGGACAGCCTGCGATGTAGCTAAGGCGTGACCCTGGCTCCGTGTTACCGCGCCCCATGTGCGATCATTGGTGGAAGCTGCTGCATGACGATTGGTAGTCGCTGCATAGGGAGGCATATTTAAGGAGCTGACGAGTCACACTACACAATCGCTCGAGCGTGCTGTATTACTCAGCCTCCTGCGTTGCTTGCCCAATCAGGATGTTATTGCTTCGTCCTATCAGCGTACGGCCGGCTCGTAATCCACATTTGTAGCACGCCTATGTGCTGGCCCTGCTGCACCAGGTCCGCCCATAGTAGCTGGTTATAGCGGTGTGTAAATGAGCTACAGCTGGCTACTTGAGACACCCGGCGATGTAGCTAGCTATAGATGTAGCGTGGCGTAGCGCACCTTGTGGCGGCGTGTAAAGAGGGTGCATTGACCGTTTGTAACCGTTTGAGCGTGCTCGTGCACGTGAAGTAGCGGGATGTATCCAGCCTGCCGTCGCGGCGTGTAAAGGTACCCTTACTGTTAAAATTAACTTACCCTTAAAATTATAGACCGTTCATGTCTTTGTCAGTGGGCAAACTTACAAAATAAGTAATGGATCAAATAATTATTTCCTTCACTGTACATGGCTATTGAGCTCTTCCCAGCCTAAATATAACAGCCTGCAACCACCCTAGATGTGGTGCATTACATTAGATGCGCCAAATTTGGCACTTTGCCCTGGCTCCTCTTGATTTCCCTAGTGCTGTTGCAGTCAGGATAGTATTTTCAGGGTTGATGTCAGCTGTACATTGATAGCTTGCATCAAGCCCAAGGGTTAATATTGGAGAGGAGTCTGTCAGACACCCCAATTAGTTAAACAAGGTTATAAATACCATTTAGCGCCCCATTAAAGGCAATACAGGGTTCAAGTATATACAGTATGTGTGGGGGCTTTGCTTTTGTCAACTTCCAGAGACAGTGTGTGCAAAGTATCACATCACTAGGTCCTATAAAAACACACCAATACGATTTGAAAATGCCAACAACCAAATAACCTGATGATTGGCTGTGCTGTAGCCTTTCAACAACCCTTATTTGGCTGCTGGATATGAACTTCTGCTTAGATGTCCATGTTCAGAGTTTAGCCCCGAAAGGTGTTCAGTATGAAGAAGCCGGCCCCTGAAGAAGCCGTCCAAGGGCGGTGACACGTGTTGGGTGTCAGGGCTTTATTGTGCTCAAAGCCCCACTGTATGTATGGCATTGAGGTGATGTTTAGCCCATTGTTTATGGGCGTCTTGCCATTTACTAATGATTGTTTTTGACCCTTTTCTTGCAGCACGATTTGGACAACCTGCATACTCTTACTTTTATTCCCTGTCCTCCATGTCTAAATAGGGCTCTTTGACCATCATACTTAACAGCAATACATGGCTGCGTAATTAGTTATTTTGCTTATTTGGGTGACATTTATTTTGTCATATCAATATAGCACTCCTATGATGAGCTTGACTTTTAGAGTGCCTTGCCTTCCAGGTGTTACAACCCTCATCAGATAGTACAGTGGAATGGGAATTCTAACTCTGTACAGGGTGCTAGACTCTTTTTGATTAAAGGGATCCTGTCACCCCCAAAATACCTCAAAAGCTATTAAAAGCTGTCCCTACAGCATAGTAACACTTACCCTACACTCCTTTTAGCTCCTAAATGCAGCAAGTGAAAATGAAGATAAATGTTATTACACTACCTCATTAGGGATGATAATTAGTGACTATGGTATTCATAGTCACCCTGGCAGGCTGTCCCTCTTCATGATATCACGCCTCAATAGGCGTGATCTTCAAATCAGATTCAAATGCGCGCCTCCCCGATCTGTGCTGTGTCGGCCGGCCTGTAGTGGGGCTGGGTGACGCGAATCGCGTCATTTCCGGCGCCGGGTGACGGTATGTACACCCGCGCCGCTCTGTTAGCTTTAAAACGCGCACTGCGCATGCTACACAGCGGCGCAGGTGTACATACGTCACCCGGTGCCGGAAATGACGTGATTCTCGTCATGCAGCCGCACAATGCAGCGGTCCGACTGCCATAGGAGAGCGGGGAGGCGCGCATTTTAATGTGATTTGAAGATCACGCCTATTGAGGCGTGATATCATGAAGAGGGACAGCCTGCCAGGGTGACTATGAATACCATAGTCACTAATTATCATCCCTAATGAGGTAGTGTAATAACATTTATCTTCATTTTCACTTGCTGCATTTAGGAGCTAAAAGGAGTGTAGGGTAAGTGTTACTATGCTCTAGGGACAGCTTTTAATAGCTTTTGAGGTATTTTGGGGGTGACAGGATCCCTTTAAGTCTTTTGCATTTCACAGGTTGCTTTCTATGACTGCACTTTATAGGCATTGTATATTTCCTGACAGTAACCTCATTCACGAGTCATTCAATGTGCCAGAACCTATTCTATTTTTGAGCCCCTTTATTAACACAATTTTGCTGTGGGTATAGTCATTGTTGTTGGTGTGCTGGGTGCACACAATTTTAATTGTTGTTGGTGTCTTCAATAATTGTGTCCTTTTTCAATAAAGTTTTGTAGAAACAACTTTTTCTTGGTATGTGCAATTGATTCCAGTCGTTCCACACGTCCTTTTCTCCCTTTTATTGCTTCATATTTTACTTGTGACTGATTGATCACGCTTTAGTGACGCCCCACTCTTTTTCTATTGCTCGAAAGTTACAGTTCAGGTTCGCTCATCCTTAATTTAGGAGTCCCAGTGCTTTCAGTCGTTTCATGTGTTTACAAAGGTTGTGACCTACTCAACCATACAAGGTGAGCATATTTACCTTATTTTCGATATCTGTCACCTGGATAAGAACCCAGCTTTATTACCTTTCCGGCCTTCTAATACTTAATCAGTGCAGTATATTATTAAATACAGGTATTGAAAATGTTGTGCTTGCACCTGATAGAAAATAACCCACTCAAATGCTGTTATACATTTATGGATATATTTAAAAAATATTTCACAATATTAAATATATTTAATAGCTTGCACATTTCTAATTTCATTATTGAAAATGCTCAGTTGGTAAAATTCAACCCCAGAACATATTCAATGTATTTTAGAAGATATGTACGATGTCCTATCAAATCTGAAAGAGTGGGTGCTTATGACTAAATTATTACAACTCAAATCTTTGCTTAAAGGGAACCAACCACCCCCAATGACCCCCCCGGACTAATAATATCGTTCCCTACTTGCAGCACATACATGTGCTGCAAGGTTTTTCTGCTACAAAAACTGCTTTTTATAACTTAAGATAATGCTTTTGAAACTTTATACCGAAGGGATGGGTGGGCGTAACTTACATGGTGCTAAAGCCGGGTTGCAGCTGCCATTCATCCTGCTGTGCTCGTCACATCAGTAACGGCCAGCCCTTTTTGCAGCGTCCCAGGCTGGTGCACGGGATGTCATGCCCGTGCACACGTCATCAGCTACAGCCGGGAAGCGAGCGCGCGCTCTGACTTCCACAGCCGAGCGCAGGAAGTCAGAGCGCGCGCTCGCTTCCCGGCTGTAGCTGATGACGTGTGCACGGGCATGACATCCCGTGCACCAGCCTGGGACGCTGCAAAAAGGGCTGGCCGTTACTGATGTGACGAGCACAGCAGGATGAATGGCAGCTGCAACCCGGCTTTAGCACCATGTAAGTTACGCCCACCCGTCCCTTCGGTATAAAGTTTCAAAAGCATTATCTTAAGTTATAAAAAGCAGTTTTTGTAGCAAAAAACCTTGCAGCACATGTATGTGCTGCAAGTAGTGAACGATATTATTAGTCCGGGGGGGTCATTGGGGGTGGTTGGTTCCCTTTAAGAGTTAAATCATTTTCTTACTCCATCCAAAGAAATCAATGTATTTTCTGCTTTAATCTTCTCACTCCTTGTTGAAGAGAACAGATCTGTGATACTTGATCCTCTTACTGCCCAACACTTTCGCCCGACACATATACTGTACATAATGTCAATGTATGTTTATCATTGAGGTTTACTACACTATGATATGATGGCAAATAGATTAGCATTGACATAGCACTGGCATCTATGCGTTTCAGGTATATGTGCATCCTCTATCATGAACTCATGAATTCATGATTAAGGGTGTGCTTACACTTGAGCTGCTTGGATGCTGGCACTATCTTAGTGCTAATCTATTTGCCATCAAATCCTCAAATATCCTTTGCATGAACTATGTTTTAATATGGAAGAATCTGTTCCTAGAGATCGATTGCTTTTTCTGCTGCTTGCATATCTAGGCCCTTGCAGGTTGTCATTATGATTTTAAAAGAGAAAACATAGTAGTTTGACAATAAATGGCTTCACCCAACCACTAACCATGAGTGAAAGAAAAGATTTTGTGTTATCATTCATGTTCTCTGAAATAAGGCCAAAAAAGCAAAAAATCTGCCGAGGTATGTAAACTTTTGATTTAAACTGTATCCATTTATCTTGTTGCTATCCTCTCCTCATATTGGTGTACGGCAGGTATTGTCCCTGATATGTTGGTCACTGGTTCCGAACTCTATATTTGATCCGGACTGTTGTGATTATTGTTCCCTGATGAGCTCCAGTTGTTAATGGAGGGAAACACATTGAGACTGCGGCTTGTGATAAGTATGAGCAAAGTACTTCTTTGATCTATTGTAATATCTATTTTGGTGGCGACCTCGCGTAGCTTTAGATAATCACAAGCATATTGTTTTGCGAGAGCAGGGGTGCAATAGATACGATTAGTAAGTGCCGTCTTTGAATGTGGGGTTCAAAAACAGTTAGGGTGTTATACCCTCCATTGTTATGTAGTAGTTAATATGGATTTGTTACAGCTTATACCCAATTTACCCCTCCTTTTTCATACTCTATTGAATAGTTTGTGTTCTTATTATGCATCTCTACTGCATTTGTGTATTATTTTTTAGTTTATTTTTGTCATATTTTTGGCAGCATGGTAGCTCAGTGGTTTGCACTGTAAACTTGCAGCGGTGGGGTCCTAGATTCAAATCCTACTC
The DNA here is from genome assembly GCA_033576535.1 of Allobates femoralis. Classification (NCBI taxonomy): domain Eukaryota; kingdom Metazoa; phylum Chordata; class Amphibia; order Anura; family Aromobatidae; genus Allobates; species Allobates femoralis. The sequence goes on from JARQOC010000001.1 coordinate 384,557,378, forward strand.
AGGATAACATCTACAAGCAGTTAGTATGTTCTCACTGTGATTGTGTGGTTTTCCTCTGGGTACCCTGGATTCCTCCCACAGTCCAAAGAAGTACTGATAGGATGATTAGAATGTGAGCCTCAATGGGGACTGTATTGCCGGTGTATGTAAAAGCGCTATGGAATTAATAGCCCTACATAAGTGAAAAGATAATATTATTATTATATTATAAAAATTTCAGTGTATGTATATATATATATAATCTTTTTGTGATCAATTATTTGTGTTTTTTATCTGTTCTGATACAGTAGCCGTCAGTGAGGGTTATGAGTTTCTTTTGCTGTCATCATCTGGGGACGGTGATGAACCTCAATCAAGGCTAAGCAGGTTGAGCAAAAATCAGCCTAGCTCAAGCGGCAGTTACGCCAAATTGCTTGAACTGAACGCCATCATATTTACTCAAAATCCCTGATTTTTCTATTGTGTTAGGAAATAATATTGATAATGCGGAGTCTAGAGGTGCATTTTTTTAAGTTTTTTTCAAAAGGCTATGCAACATACATTTAATGGCTGTTGAAATGTTTTGTGTTTTTTTATACCCATTAATTTATTTCTAGCCACCCTAGATTCCTTTCATGCTAGAGAAACAACTGACATCCTATTCACCAGGCAGAGATCTTAAAATTTGGGGTGCTTCTTTTGTATATGTGGTTTGCCAAAAGCCCATATTAAGATCTTACTAGACGACAGTTGTCCTGTATTGCAGTCCAACAAACAGTCTTGGCCAAAAGTCTTGGCACTCTTTAAATTTTTCCAGAAAATGAAGTATTTCTCCCAGAAAACTTTTGCAATTACACATTTTGTTCTAGACATGTTATTTGCTTTGTGTGTATTGTTACAACAAATAAAAAAAAAAATAGAAAAAAAGGCAAAGTGGACATAATTTCACACAAAACTCCAAATGTTGACTTGACAAATTTGTTGGCACCGTCAGCTTAATATTTGGTTTCACACCATTTGGAATAAATAACTACAATCAATTGTTTCCTATAACCATCAACAAGCTTCTTATACCTCTCAAATTGAAATTTACTGGACCACTCTTCTTTTGCAAACTGTTCTGTGTTTCTCATCTTTGAAGGATTCCTTCCCATTAACAGCAATTTTAAGATCTCTCAACAGATGTTTAATGGCATTTAGATTGGGACCCATTGGTAACTTGAGAGTTCTCTAGCACTATGTTTTCATGCATTTCTGGGTGCTTCTTGAAGTATTTTTAGGTTCATTGTCCTGCTGGAAGACTTATGACCTAGGAAGCAAACCCATCCTTCTGACACCGAGCTCTACATTGCGACCCAAAATCCTTTGGTAATCTTAAGATTTTATGATGCCTTTCACACAATCAATACACCCAGTGCCAGAGGCAGCACCCCAATGCCAAATATCTTTAAACCTCTACCATGTTTGATTGCAGATACTGTGTTCTTTTCTTTGTAGGCCTCATTCCATTTTTGGTAAAGAGTAGAATGATGCGCTTTACCAAAAAGCTTGTTCTTGATTTTAATTGTCCATTAGACACTTTCATAGAAGGATTTTGTCTTACTTGTGCATTTTGGAAAATTGCAGTCTTGCACATTTATGCCTCTGTGTCAGTAGTGTGGTCCTCCTGCTATACTGTTTGTACAGTATGCCCAGCCACCAGCCACCCCACTATTGAAACCTGGTAAAGGCTCTGAAAATCCACCTAACTTTAGTGGGAGCGAGTGAAGAGTATCCTGGCCCTCAAAGGTGAGTATAAGCGTTAGTTTGTGCCAAATGTGTCTGGTATACTACTATTGCTCGTTGTCAGTCCCTTTATCTTATTTCTACTCAAGCATCACAGTTATTAACAAAAGAACATCAAGATCTCTGGAGATGTACTTACAATTTTGAGATTGTTGATATTTTTCCACAATTTGGGATCTAGTCTTCTGACAGTTCTCTTCTCCTTTCTGTTCCCTATACTTACTATGGCACACACAGACACACAGTACAAAGATTGAGTCAACCCCTCTGGTTTCAGGTGTGATTTTCATATTGCTTACACCTGTTACTTGCCACAAGTTAGTTTGAATGAGCATCATATGCTTGAAGCAAAGTTGTTTAGGGCCATGATGAAGTAGCAGTAGCCACGAAACACATCAGCAAATTAAAGGACTTAAAAGCTACCTAGATTGTTTCTCCTTGGTTGGCGCAGTGCAAAACCCGGTTTCCTACTAAACTTCCCCCCGAATTTGTTGTACACAGGGAGCCGCAGTGGCCATTTTCTCTATATGCCTCTCCAGTTGATTGTGACTCACACAACAAAATAAGGTGAGTCGACTACATACAGTTGCACTTCTATCATCGCAAATAAAGCCCTATTGAGTGCTCCCCTCTTTTTTTTAAGTGTTTTTCAGAGAAAGCATGCATGGTTTCTGACACAATAGGTTAAAGCCAATGTGGCTATGCAAAGCCCTTTGTAAACTTAAAGGTAAATGATGGAGAGTGTGGGACTCTTTGCAACAGTGCATTGATGACGGTTGTTACAAGGACAAAAAGATATTCTTGTTTTAACCTCCATCCCTGCAAATACCAACATCTTTTTCCCATACATGAAACACAAGCATAACCAAGCCAAACTACATACAGCTTATCAAAATGTACTCACACGCGTAGTATAGTAATAATAATAATAATAATAATAATAATAATATTTATTCATTTATATGGTATATTTCTTTATATTTTCTTTGCATGGTTGATGCATATGCAAAAGAATAACATACAGCAGGTCAGTAGCCAATGGTTATTTGCTGCACAGAGCGCTTTCTCAAGGTACCTAACTGTATGCAGTATTGTTATATGCATGGGTGTGAAATAGTCTTTGCCCCCTTCCTGATTTTTTATTCTTTTGAATGTTTGTCACACTTAAATGTTTCAGATCACCAAACAAATTTAAATGTTGCACAAAGAAAACACAAGTAAACACAAAATGCAGTTTATAAATGAAGTTCTTTTTTAAAGAAAAAAGAAATCTAAACCTACAGGGCCCTGTGTGAAAAATTAATTTCCCCTCCTAAATCATAAATTAACTGTGGTTTATTACATCTTTGAGAAGCTGAGTTCTATTTCACTACCCACACCCATTCCTGATTACTGCCCCATGTTCTCTCAATCAAAAAATCACTTAAATAGCACCTGCCTGACAAAGTGAAGTAGATCAAAAGATCCTCAAAAGCTAGACACCATGCCATGATCCAAAGAAATTCAGCAAAAATGAGAAATAAAGTTATTACAATCTATCAGTCTGAAAAAGGTTATAAAGCCATTTCTAAAGATTTGGTACTGCAGCAAACCACAGTTAGTGTCATAATCCACAAATGGTGAAAACATATAAGAGTGGTGAACTTTCCCAGGAGTGACCAACCAACCAAAATGATCCCAAGAGTGCAGCGATGACTCATCCAAGAGGTCACAAAAGACCTCACAAAATCCAAAGATCTGCAGGCCTCACTTGCCTCAGTTAAGGTCAGTGCAAAAATGGCCTGTATGGCAGAGTTCCAAGGCAAAAACGACTGTTGAGCAAACAGGACATAAAGGCTCATCTCAGTTTTGCAAGAAAACATCTTGGTGGTCCCCAAGATATTTGGGAGCAAAGAAAAGTTGAACTTTTTAGAAGGTGTTTGTCACATTACATCTGGAGTAGAAGTAATACAGCATTTCAGAAAAAAGAACATCATACTAACAGTAAAGTATGTTGGTGGCAGTGTGATGGTCCTGGACTATTTTGCTGTATCAGGACCTTGAAGACTTGCTGTGGTAAATGGAACCATGACATCTGCTGTCTACTAAACAATCCTGAAGGAGAATTTCTGGACACCTGTTGATGACCTCAAGCTGAAGCACATTTGGGTTATGCAGCAGGACAATAATCAGTGCACACCAGCAAGTCCACCTCTAAATGGTTTTGGTAAAACAAAATTAAGACTTTGAAGTGGCCTAGTTGAAGTTCTGACCTTAGTCCAAATAGACACAGAAAGAACGCACAGAGTGACTAGACACTGCCTAATTAACATGGAAAAATGTAAGTTATAAATGCGCTTTTCAACTATTAAACTACAGTTTTTAGCTCAGACAGGGATGCTTTGGAATGTACTAGAAAACGAATGGACAAATAGTGATAGCTTAAGGGGCAAAAACGACCTAACAGTTTCCCTTTAAAACAAGGATTTTTCCGTCTATTCCCATCCTTTCACACAACTGGACCCTGAAGCGTCAGTCTGGAATCTTGGAGAACAAATATCTGCAAAAAGGAGTGAGTAGCTACTGTTGGGACATGCAATTCTACTGCTGGAGACGTGTACTGCAGTTATCTGTAAGGGAGCTTTGCCTGGACCTGTGGTTCTACCATTTGAAAAGTATGTTGGAGCAAATTACAAGGTCATGCTAAAGGGACTTTTGATTGCACTAACTAGGAGTTTTTATAGGACCAGCCCAGGAGGGAATATTGCTTTCATTACCTTAAGTGTATCAACGCACAGCAAGCGTGCAACATCAACGACAACTGGGGCCCCACTTTAGGACTGTGTTATTTTCAAGTCTGCATCAATTTGTATGTGAATTGTAATTAGGAGTGTGTGTGTCGTAGATTAAAGGGTAAGCATCACCCCTAGCATTCAGGTCTATTGCTATGCACTTCATGTACGTCTGTTGAATACTGTATATCATTACCTGTTTGCTGTTACTTGCTATTCTCCCTGCAATTGCCACTTCTCATCCTTCTGTAAATAAACCTGTTAAGATTTGCAATCTCATTTTTTCTGAGTGTATACGGAACATGGACAGTGGTTTTCCGAGTCGACACCTAGTAGAATACAAAGACCTTTCTGCATTCTACAAGATTCAGTTGGAGGCACTGCACCATATCAAGGTGAGAGCTACCAAACACCCTGCCCATTGCAGAGGAATCAAGGGGTGTTATAATAAGATTTTCATTTATAAACTGCATTTTGTGTTTACTTATGTTATTTTTCTCTAATATTTTTTATTGGTGATCTGAAACATTTAAGTATGTCACACATGCAAAATAATAAGAAATAAGGAATGGAGTAAACACTTTTTAACACCACTGTAAATATAGGAGCATGAGCATTTATGATCAGATGCTGCAGGCCTATGAGACTGTTAGAAAATAGGTTCTCCTAAAATAATCTGGCAATTTCTTTTTCTTAATTGCACTTTGGAATACTTATAAAATATGGAGAATCTCAGGGATCTACAGATCTTACCGGACTATCAGGTGAAGGTCATAAAAAAATAATATTGGAAACATTAGACACATAGAATTTGTGGAGCCCCTCGGGCATCAAATTCAAGTGAACTGGGCAAGATTTTTCCAGGATAGCATTTTCTTTCTTAAGTGCCTCAAATGCTAATAAAAGATGACCAAAAACAGATACCATTTATATTTTAAAAATGGCATAAGAAAGGATACCTGGAATTACTGCTATACATTCGCAGCTAGCAATATTTTTCAGTATTATTAATTAATTTGTTTTATTTATACTTTGTTTTGATTTTACTTCATTTTTATTCAATTTTTTTATAAAACTGCACACTTATAATTTTGATTTTATCAAAGTCAGGGGAAAATTGTAAAGGAATCTGTGGTAATTTATAGATAAATATAATTTTGTACATGTTTAGGTGTCTTACTCGAAGAGCAGGATGCATGGAGAAAATGAAACTATAGTCTCTCTGTTGCTCCTTGCCTCTAGTCATTGGTGCAGTGTAGGAGGCTATAACAGTCAGAGCTCACTATACAGTGAACATGCTTTAGGGATGGGCAAATTGTTCGGTTTTACCCGGGTTCATGACCAGTGTTGCTGTGTTAAAGCAAGCAAACGGTAATAACCATGCTGATTATACTTACCGGGTCCGTGTTATCCCTTGTAGCTGTGCCGCGGCTCTGCACCACTTCCAGGCTGCTAGGTGGAATAGTCACATGACTGGCTCCAAAAGCCATTCACATATGCCCAGAGGATAAGGGGCAGCCTGGAAGCGATGCAGTGCCATGTCACAGCAGGAAGAGAGAATGCCTACCCTTTAAGTATATTAGGTGTATTAACTATTTGCTTGCTTTAACAGAGCGAACCCCGGTCACGAAACCAGGTAAAACAGAACAGTTTGCCCTTCCCTAACTGTGATCACTCCCCCTGCACCTTGACTTACAGCCTGACAGCTTTTGTGTGCAAAGTGCAAAAGGCAAAAATAGGTATGTGGACTCCAACACTGAGATATATCTAAAATCACATTTAATTGAAAATATTAAAAAATACAAAAGTCATAACATAAGACTGAATTTACTCGTAAAACTTCTTTACCCTAGGTATCATCACGAAAGAAAAAAATGGCTTGAAATAAGATTCTAGGTGAAAAAGGAAATATCCTAACGAGTTAGTGATCTTATGAGTCCGAAAAGGGAATTAGAGGTTTTAAGAGTCCAAAACATGTTAGTAAATGTACCTTCAGTCTTATGGCTTGTTGACTTTTGTATTTTTATATTTTCAATAAAATGGGATTTTAGATATATCTTGGTGCTAAAGTTCACATACCTATTTTTGAGTTTTGCTCTATGATTTCCAGCCAAGCCAACTTGAATGGCACTTAGTATCGAACATCTACCTATTTTCCTAGTACACACTGTCCAGTAAGCTGAAGTTCTTGTGTTTTTTCTTTCCTTTTGTGTGCAAAGCTAGTTTTCAGACAAGATACACAAGATATCTTGTGAGTGCTGATAAATCACTCTCTCTTTGCCACCCTAATGACTGTAAAGCCCCTGTCACACTAAGTGAGATTGCTAGCGAAATCGCTGGTACATCACAGGTTTTGTGATGCAGCAGTGACCTTGCCAGCAATCTCGCTATGTGTGACAAGTAGCAGTGACCAGGCCCCTGCTGTGAGATTACCGATCGTGTTAGAATGTCCTGGACCACATTTTGATCGGCGGGCTCCTGCTGGGCAGCATGCGTCGGTGTGTCTGACGGGGGCAACGACCAATGACCTCAATACTACAGGTCTGAGTGACAGGGTCCCAACGACCGTCGTATCGTTACTGCATCGCTGGTGAAATCTGACTGTTTGACATCTCACCAGCGAGCACGTAGCAATCCCTACCAGGTCGTATCATTGTCAGGATCACTGGTGCGTCGCTAAGTGTAACAGGGCCTTAAGCAAGGGAGAATATAACTTAATTTTTTTCAGTTACTCATTTCTCAGCCACTAATTTATAAAATATTATTTACTTGATGATCCTCACTATCCCTTCAGGTAAATTAGCATTTTTTTTAGCTGACAACATCCCTTTAATTTCTCTTTATGCCACAAGGTGAATATCTCAGAAGGTCCTTGAATTAATTCAATTGTGACCTGAAGTTAAATGGTGTTCCATTCATTATGGGCCCCATTGAGTGTCTGTCTAGTAAGCAAATATGGGCCACATTAGAGTGACTTCTAAACTTGGGGAGCATTTCCTTTATTTCCTTTAGTTTGCATGAGCAAATCAGTTATGAAAGTGATGTATTTGTGAAATTAATGCTAATTTTTTTTTTTTTTTACTTGTTTAGCATCAAATCTTTAAAAAATGGTGGTGTCACAATACTAACTACACCCCCAGATCAATACTTTAGAGGCCTAGTTTTTCATATAAGGTCAATTCTGGACATGTTTCTTTTATTATAACCGCTCAACATCACTATCAAAGTGTGATGGAGCCTGAAATCTATTCTGGCCAAAATGGTCCCTGAAAGCCAAATGGTGCTCCTACTATTCTGAGCTCCCACTGTGTGCCAAGTGAGCAGATAAGGTCAACATTGGGGATATTTGTGGACACATGAGAAACAACAATTTTCGTAAAATCCATAGAAAAAATTCTAATGTTAAAATATTAACTACCGTAATCTCTTGATAAATATAACTGTAGTTTTCAAATTGGGGTTCTTTACTAGGTGTTTATAACTCCTTTGCCTATGCAAACTTTATATGAAGCACAAAAAATTTATTGCAAAATTTAAAAATACTGTTACATTTATTAGCCTTGAAACATTCGAAAATCTAAAAACCTTCTAAAATAATTGATTCAATACCAATATAGAATTGTAACCAGATTTGCATAGTGTGTACACAAATAATTACCATATAGCAATGATATTTTTTAAAAAATTAAATTTTTAGCTTTTATTTCAGTTTTTATTGATTTTTTTTGCAAACACGAAACAACTTTACCTAATTTTATTGCCAAATTAAAGAACAAATTAAGAGAAAAAAATCCATAGAAAAATTTGGATGCAAACGATTTCCAGAGGTAATCCCTGATGGCCACTTTACACATCCCGATATCGTCCCAATATTGGATACAACGGCACAGGAGCGCGCACATTTTTGGCAGTACATCCAAGATCGCATAGGAGCTGTCACCAGGGAGATATCGGCAGGCAACACAACTGTGATGTATACGCTACCTTGTACGAGCGACCCAGGGAACGACCATTTAACATGTGAGTGAATAGGGGAAGTTGTGCTCCAAATCGTTTTGGGCTGTCACACAGCACGATCCTGCCAGATCATCCATCCAATATTGGGCAGTTGGAGAGCCTGCACAATTCCCCAACGATATTCGTTTTGGCATCGTTCTTGCATCGGATTGCACATTTACACCACACAACGCACGAACGATATTGGCGGCAACAGCCGAACCACGTGACTTTTTATCGTTGTTGGACAACGATATCGGGACGTGTAAAGTGGCCATTACATATTCATACACACCAGATATAGAAAAATAGCAGGTATTAAGAGAAAGCAGTGGTCTTAAAGTTAAATGAAATACATGCATGGATTACTCTAATGTATCATATAAGATAAGGATTTTTCAAGCTTTATCGTAATATTTACCTACAGCAGTAGCACCCACTAAGTCCACAACCCTTCTTAGAAATTGGTAAAAAGCTACTTTTAACATGAAACTGTCACATGTGAAAATACTAAAAACCTGCAAATATGGAGTTAATCCGCAGGTTAATAGCGTTTGAAACCTGCCCAGTGCCCACATTGAACCCTGCTGCAGGGAGGAAATAAACTTTAATCCTCCCAGCAGCATTTGGGTATCAGTAAGCGGGCTATTAAATGAGTCATGTGTCTTTCCATATCATTTTTTTTAAATATGAATATATTTTTACGGGATTCTTTAGATTTTTTTTTTTTTTCTATAGGGAAGTACACCTTAGTTAATTACAAATAATAGTTTGAATTTTTTTCTTTATCAGTTATTTTTTTTCAGATTTTTAAATTTTTAAAAAAAAAGCCCCAAATTTTGGACTGGTTTGGTTTTTATTTTTTTATCTCGGGCTAGAAATAAGATAGGAAACAAATTTAAACCCCTTTTCCACTAAAAACCCTGTACAGGCTTTCCCCAGATATGTCAAAAGAGTATCTTTTTTTACCCATGCAAATCCCAAAAAAGCAAATTTTAAAACGTTTTTCCGAAAAATGGGCATAATTTAAATTTTTCCCAAAAACTGCAAGGTGTCTGTGTGCTCTTGCCACATCGTACCAAATTTTCCCAAGTTGGGATCGAAGGGAAATTTCATTTTTTAAAAAAATATTTAACTATTATAGTGTAAAATTCGAAAATCTTGAATTCAGACCTGTTCAGCTGTGTTTAAAAGTGGGGGGTTTATCACCAAATAATCCTTTGATTTTAGACATTACTTATATTTTGATTTTACGCTTAAAAGCAGGGAGGACATATAGGAGAAATCTTGTTAGAGCTAAACCCTAAAGAAGAACAATATTGTATTGAATATTTGTAAAAAACCAGGACTACAAAGGGGAGGAGAGTTGTTAAAACATCGGGTAAAAGGAAGCAAAAACCCTTTAAAGGGGGGATCAGCAATCCCAACATTTTTAAATTCCATGTGTAAACAGAAATAAAAAAAAAAGGATTTTTTCATTCAAACAAGACAGGGGAGTCTATGAAGTGGTTTGAAGGCGGCACAAAATTTGGGAAGGATAAATAATGGCATGTGACCTGTGAATTGATTGGTGTGGTGGTGGCTACTGTACTTCCAAGATTGTGAAAAAAGGGAGTAATAACACAAATGCCCGGGCCGGACCATACTCTGACACATAAGGAATGGGGATTGCTAGTAAGCGCTTATGGACAAGATTAATTCCCCCCACTAGGGGGACAATTTTTGATAAAGCTACTTTAAAAAACGTACTATAAATTGGGTTTTATTAGTTCATATTTTATTGAACGATGTTTTAACTCTGTCTATTCTTTTTAAAACTTATTAAATGTGTGTGTTTAGTGTTTACCCTATATTCTCTTGTATAAGCCGAGTTTTTCGCCCCAAAAAATTGGGGTGGGAAAAATCCCCCCCCCCGGGGTTATACAGGTATACCCGGTTTGCTGTAGGGGGGGGGCTGGACCGGGGGTGGAGGAGGCAGGAGGGGGAAACGGGGTGAACGCAGGCGGTCAGTGGGCCGCCTCATTTGTGCAATGATATGACGGCATCCCCCGTCCTTTAGCGGCGGGGGGGTTTCCGTGATATTGCACTACACAGCCCCCCTCCTTAATATGGGACCCCCCAGTTGAATAAACAGCCCCCTCCCTCTTATCATGTCCCCCAGGCTGAGGCAGATGTCAAAATAAACAAACACTTTATAATACCTTCCGGCGCAGCTCTCGCTCCTCCCGGGCCTCGCTCCTCGCTCGCCGGCTTCTCTTCCTTGTTGTGCCCGGGGTAAAGTGGGGCCGGGCGCAGGGGATGACGTCATTTTCCCCGGGGGCGCCCTTTGGGCACAGAAGCGGACCTCAAGGGGAAAAGAAGCCCGGCCCAGCGGATGGCGCGGAGGACAAAAGGAGCGGAGGCTGCGCGGGGAAAGGGGATGTATAAAGTGTTTGTTATTTGACCCGCTGACTCAGCTGGGGGGGGGCAAAGATAAGGAGGGGGGGGTGTTTTTACTACTGGGTGCTGGATAAATACATGGGGGGTGTATACTCACGGGGCTGTGGATACTCATGGGGCTGTATATACCTCTGGGGCTGCTGTTATACTACCCCTGGGGGTGTATAAACCTGTAGGGTGTGTATACTCATGGGGCTGTATTATAATGTGGGGCTGCTGTATACTCAAATGGGGGTGTTATATTTGTGGGGCTGCCCGTTTTTCTACCCCTGGGGCCTGTATATACCCGTGGGGCTGTGTTTACTACATGGGGCGGGATAACCCGTGGGGCTGCTGTATATACACGGGGCTTAAAAATAACCCTGGGGCTGCTGTATACTACAAATGTGGGGTGTATTTACCTGTGGGCTGGCCCGTAACTACCCTTTGGGGCTGTAGGTCCCTGGGGGGTGCTGTATACTACCTGGGGTGTAATACCTGTGGGGTGCTGTTTTACTACACGGGGGCTGTATAAAACCCTCTGGGGCTGCTGTATATCCCATTGGGCCCCCGGGATATCCCTTTGGGCTGCTGTATACTACCACTGGGGCTGTATATACCTCTGGGTGCTGTTTACTACCACTGGGGCGGGTTAAAACTTGGGGTGCTGAATACTACACTGGGGCTGTATATACCTGGGGGGTGCTGTTTATTTCCCCCTGGGGTTTGTATAAACCTCTGGGGTGCTGTTTATTCCATTGGGGCTGTTATACCTGTGGGGTGCTGTATTTTCCATGGGGCTGTATATACTCTGGGGCTGCTGGTATACTACCCCTGGGGTATGTACCTTGGGGTGCTGTTATTTACCACTGGGGCTGTAGAAACCCTTGGCTGCTGTATACTCCCAAATGGGCTGTATTCCCTCTGAGGCTGCTGTATATACCTTTGGGGGTGCTGTATACTACCCTGGGGCTGTTACTACCCCTGGGGCTGCTGTATACTCCCAACTGGGGCTGCTGTATTATCCCTTTTTGGGGCTGCTGTATATCCCCTCTGGGCTCCCGGGATACTACCTATGGGGATGCTGTATACAAACCACCGGGGCTGTATAACCTCTGGGGTTGCGGTATACTACCACTGGGGCTTGATTTACCTCTGGGCTGCTGTTTATACTAACTCCCGGGGGAGTGTTGTGTATATTCCATGGGGCTGCTGCTTTTAAACTCCCAAACTGGGAAGGCTGCTGTATACTACCTTGGGGGGCCTGTATACCCACACTGCTGGGGGCTGTATACTGTGCTGGAGTCCACCTCGGCTTAAAACACGAGTCAATAGAGTTTTCCCGGGTTTTTTTGGGGGCAAAAGTAGGGGGTCGGCTTATACACGGGTCGGGCATATACACGAGTATATACGTAATAGAAAACAAATTTACATGTATAAATAGGGGTTAACAGTTTTGTTCTTTTAATCTTGTTTAATCAAACTTGAGGATATGATCACCTTTTTTTCTTTTGGTTTGTTCAATGCATTTAGGTTGAAAATGCTGAGCGATGTTCTGATGATTAAGATGTATTTATCCTGGCACTTACGGGATTTGTGTTTTGTGTTTCTTTTTGTTGCATATAAATGTTTTATGCAATAAGTTGTAATAACTCATACAACCATAAAATAAAAAATTTATAAATTTGACAGGTCCCAAGTTGAATCTCTGCACAATATAACCAAGAACACAAGTAACGCACAGGCATTTTTTCACAATTTTTCAACTTACATTTATTTCACAATTGGCACATCAAATTTTGAATTTGATTTTTCCCAAACAAAATCTAAAAAAACATAGTCTTGTGACATATCAAATGAAAGCTGTTACCATTCTGAGTAAAATGATGCCTATCCCATTTCTTTATCTTATTTCTAGCCAGAGATAAAAAAATGTAAAGCCATACCAGGCCAAATTCACATTTTTTTTAAACTTTAAATATCTGTAAAAAGATTAACTGATTAAGAAAAAATTCTAAACTTTTAATTTGTAATTAACTAAAGTAGTACTTCAAATAAGAACAAAATTTAAAAAAAAATAAAGACGTCAGGTAAAAAAAAAATTATATTTCAGATCACTTGATATGGAATGACCCATTGACGCTATTAATAGTAAAATATGTTAAAATATGATCCAATTGCGATCCAACTTGAAACTTGGTACAGATGTGGCCAAGAGCAAAGCAGACACATGGGCAGTTTTTGAAATATTTAAATTATGCCGATTTTTTGGAAATGCGTTTTAAACTTTTGCTGTTTGCGATCGCATGGGTAAATATTAACAAAGATCCTCTTGTGCATATTTGGTGAATGCACGGACAGTTCGAGTAGAACGGTGTTTATTTTGTTTCTCTATCTTATTTCTAGCCCGAGATATGATAGAAATGTAAAGCCATACCAGGCCAAAATTCCACTTTTTTTAAAACTTTAAAAATCTGTAAAAAAAATTAACTGATAAAGAAAACAATTCAAAACTTTTTTTTTTAATTAACTAAAGTTGTACTTCAATATAGAAAAAAAATTAAACAACATTGAAGACGTCAGGGAAAAAAAATATTCATTTTTGGATCACTTGGGCATGGAATGACCCTATACGATATGTGCACAACCCCACTGCTATATTATCTGCAAAACAAAATACTCACTATACTGCTAGATGGACTACACATTTCTTGAGCAGTGGTGTTTCCAAAATGGGTTCACTCTTGTTTTTTTTTTTATATCGGTATATGTATTGCTGTTCTTGCACCTCAGGGGCCTTGTTAATGGTTCAAAACTCTATTCAAACAAAACCTGTGATATAAAAGCCAAATATAACTCCTTTCCATTGTGCACAAATAGTATGTTTACAACCACATAAGAGTATTTCCTCATTCAGACAAATCACATAAAAAATTGTGGTGTTAAAGGGAACCTGTCAGCTCCTTTATGCTCCCCCAGCTATCACTCTCTGTCCCTGCAGCTTTATAATACTATTTCTAATCATCCACTGTCTGAGCTCATAGTGTAATGTGAAAGGTGAAAGAAAAGCATTTATACACTTACATTTTCTTATGTAAATGAGTGTCAGACTACACCTTGGAGGATATAGTTTATCTGGCAGGTTAATAGTTAACTCACTATTAACTTCACTTTTAAAGGACCTGTTTGATGTAATGATCATCTGACTGCAGTGTGTGGAGCTAAGCAAGCCAAATCATTATGTGCTATGAAGACTTAGCTCCGCTATTGTAGTCACATGGTTGTGACATCACACAGGTCCCGCAGCATGTTCTGACTATTGGCTAAAATGTTAACTAGTAACCTGCCAGAAAGACTACATTCTCCAAGGTGAAGTCACTGCCTCATTTGCAAAACAAAATGTAAGTGTAAAATGTTTTTTTCACCTTTAACATTACACTCAGCAGGGATGATTAGAATAGGACTATGAAGCTACAGGTACAGACAGTGATACCTGGGAAGGGGGGGCATAAAGTAGCTGACAGGTTTCCTTTAATTTCCTTACATAACCGCCTTGAGGCTAAAATAATATCTTGGTGAAAAAAAATTTAAAGTTAAGAAAATTCTGTACGGTAATGTAGTTTGTTGGTTACAAAAAGTGGAAACCACTCTACATGAATTTCTTTTGGGGTTGTTTCCCAAATGACGTCACATGTGGGTGTGTTTTTCTTTTTCAGCACCTGAGAAGCTCTGAAAAGGCAACATGGCATATAAACTTGTGCTTCAAAAATCAAACAGCACATTTTGCTTTCTGCGCGCTGCCAAGTAACAAATAATTACTTATTAACCCCTTCCCGACATAGGACGTTGTGCAACGTCCTGTGTTTCTGCCCGTTCCCGACACAGGACGTTGCACAACGTCCTGGCAGATTTGAGCTGCTGCAGCTCCTGTGAGTGGGGTCGCTCAGGTGTCACAGATGCTGCTGCTCTGTGACAACCTGTAGATGACCCCACAGGGGGTGGATTAACCCCCCCGTGTGCCCAGGACCCCTCCGATCGGCAGTTTAAAAGTGAAACTGCCGATCGGAGGGAATCACAGGGATTCACCCCTCCAGATCTGATTGGAGCTCTCCAATCAGATCTGGAGGGGCGGATCGGCAAGTGCCACCCCCCTCCAGCTCCAGGACTGTCCAGGGCCCCCCCGCCATCCCCCCCAACCACCCCCCCCCTCTATTATAATGTATCTGCCGGCGGGCTGCACCCGCGTGCGCCCGCCAGCAACACTGCCTGCTCCCCTGCGCTGGTGCTCCCCCCAGGCTGCCCCCACCTCCGGGCCTGTGCCTGGCCCCCCCCTCACCTCCTGCGGCGGGCTGCACACTTCGGTGCACCCGCCGCTGCAGCTCCTCCTTCTCTGCCCAGCCCGCCGGTCTTTGGCCCCGCCTCCTCTCCCGGCCTCCTCCTGCTCATCGGTGGAACGAGGGAGGTAAGTATGTATGTGTATGTATGCATGTATGTGTATGTATGCTTGCATGTGTAATGTATGCATGCATGTGTATGTATGCATGCATGTGTATGTATGCATGCATGTGTATGTATGCATGTATGTGTATGTATGCATGTATGTGTATGTTATGCATGTATGTATGCATGCATGCATGTGTATGTATGCATGCATGTTGTATGTATGCATGCATGCATGTATGTATGCATGTATGTGTATGTATGTATGTGATCTATGTATGTATGTATGTTGTATGTATGTATGTGTATGTATCTATGTATGTGTATGTATGTATGTATGTGTATGTATCTATGTATGTATGTATGTATGTGTATGTTTTGTATCTATGTATGTGTATGTATGTATGTATGTATGTGTATGTATCTATGTATGTATGTATGTATGAATGAATGAATGAATTGATGGTGGGTGAATGGATAGGGGTGCATGCGTGGACGTGTAGCATACATGAGCGTGCGTGGACGTGAGTGTGCGTAGACGTGTGCGTGTGTGGACATGTGTGTGGACGTGTGCGTGCATAGATGTGTGTGTGCACAGATGTGTGCGTGCGTGGATGTGTGCATAGATGATGTGTGCGTAGACGTGTGCGTGCGTAGACGTGTGCGTGTGTGGACATGTGTGTGGCCGTGTGCGTGCATAGATGTATGTGTGCATAGACGTGTGCGTGCGTGGATGATGGGTGCATAGGTGGATGGATGGGTGCAACAAGGATCAGTGTCCTCTTGTTGTAGTCTCTGGGATCATAGTCATGGTGCACTGTAATGACAGATCATTGTCATACAGTGCACCATAACTCTGACCCCAGAGACTGTAAGAAGAGGACACTTCATCCCTTGCTGCAGTCTCTGGATGACCAGAGGCGATCGAGCGTCGTGGGACCTTCGTTGTGGACTACGTCGGAGGCGATCGTGCGTCGTGGGACCTTCATTGTGGACTACGTCATAGGCGATCGAGCGTCGTGGGACCTTCGTTGTGGACTACGTCGGATCTTTATAATAAAGATGGAGTCCGAATTTGTTTGTGTTTTTTTTCAAATAAAAAGATTTTTCTCTGTGTGTATTTTCTGACTATTTACCAGAGATTCCTAATGGCGGGGTCTAACATTGGCCCTATATTATGAATCTCGAGCTTAGTGCCAGCTGCCAATAAAAAGCTGGCATTAAGCCCTTTATTACCCAGTTTGCCACCGGCACCAGGGCAACTGGAAGAGTCTGGGTACAGCGCCAGAAAATGGCGCTTCAATGAATGCGCCATTTTCTGGGGCGGCTGCTGCGGGCTGCAATTCGCAGCATGGGGGGCCCAGAACGCTTGGGCCTCTCCATGCTGCGGATTCCAGCCCCCAGCTGCCTAGTTGTACCTAGCTGGACCAAAAATATGGCGGAGCCCCATGTCATTTTTTTTCTAAAATTAGTTCTAGAAGAAAAAAAAGGGCTTTGCTGTATTTTTGGTGGCCAGCCAAGGTACAACAAGGCAGCTGGGGGGTTGGTGGCAATCCGTAGCTGCCAAGTTGTACCTGGCTGGACCAAAAATATGGCGGAGCCCCACGCCATTTTTTTTCTTAGAATTAGTCCAAAGAAAAAAAATTAAAATGGGCTTTGCTGTATTTTTGGTTGCCAGCCAGGTACAATGAGGCAGCTGGGGGTTGCTGGCAGTCCGTAGCTGCCAAGTTGAAACCTGGCTGGACCAAAATATGGCGGAGCCCTACGCATTTTTTTTCTAAAAATTAATCCTAGAAAAAAAAAAATGGGCTTCGCTGTATTTAGATGCATAGTGAACACTTTGAACCCCCAGGTGCTTCACAAATTGGTCCGTAAAAAAATGAAAAAAGAAAAATTTGTGTGAAAACAAATGTACTTTTTCCTTCTACGGATCAATTTGTGAAGCACCTGGGGGATCAAAGTGCTCACTATGCATCTAGATGCATTCCTTGGGGGGTCTAGTTTCCAAAATGGGGTCATTTGTGGGGGAGCTCCAAGTGTTTGGGCACACAGGGGCTCTCCATACACGACATGGTGTCCGCTAATGATTCCAATAGTTAGCGGACACCATGTCGCGTATGGAGAGCCCCTGTGTGCCTAAACATTGGAGCTCCCCTACAAGTGACCCCATTTTGGAAACTAGACCTCCCAAGGAACATATCTAGATGCATAGTGAGCACTTTGAACCCCCAGGTGCTTCACAAATTGATCCGTAAAAATGAAAAAAGAAAATTTGTGTGAAAACAAATTTACTTTTTCCTTCTTACGGATCAATTTGTGAAGCACCTGGGGGATCAAAGTGCTCACTATGCATCTAGATGCATTCCTTGGGGGGTCTAGTTTCCAAAATGGGTCATTTGTGGGGGAGCTCCAATGTTTGGGCACACAGGGGCTCTCCATACACGACATGGTGTCCGCTAATGATTCCAATAGTTAGCGGACACCATGTCGCGTATGGAGAGCCCCTGTGTGCCTAAACATTGGAGCTCCCCCACAAGTGACCCCATTTTGGAAACTAGACCTCCCAGGGAACGTATCTAGATTGGTTGTGAACATTTTGAACCCCCAGGTGCTTCACAAATTCATCTGTAAAATTGAATAAGTACTTTTTTTCCACAAAAAATTCTTTTTTTATTTTTACAGATTATTTTGTGAAGCACCGGGGTGTTCAAAATGCTCACCACCCATCTAGCAAGTTCCCTGGGGGTCTAGTTTCCAAAATGGGGTCACTTGTGGGGGAGCTACAATGTTTAAGCACACAGGGGCTCTCCAAACGCGACATGGTGTCCGCTAACAATTGGAGCTAATTTTTCAAATTGTTAGCAGACACCATGTCGCGTTTGGAGAGCCCCTGTGTGCCTAAACATTGGAGCTCCCTCACAAGTGACCCCATTTGGAAACTAGAGCCCCCAGGGAACTTATATAGATGTGTGGTGAGCATTTTGAACCCCCAGGTGCTTCACAAATTCATCCGTAAAAATGAAAAAGTACTTTTTTTTCCATAAACATTTTCTTTTTTCATTTTTACAGATTAATTTGTGAAGCACTAGGGTATTCAAAATGCTCAACCCCCATCTAAGATAAGTTCCCTGGGGGGTCTAGTTTCCAAAATGGGGTCACTTGTGGGGAGCTCCAATATTTAGGCACACAGGGGCTCTCCAAATGCAACATGGTGGTCCACTAACAATTTGACTGAAAAATCAGCTCAAATTGTTAGCGGACACCATGTCGCGTTTAGAGAGCCCCTGTGTGCCTACACATTAGAGCTCCCCACAAGTGACCCCATTTTGGAAATTAGACCCCCCAGGGAATTTATCTAGATGGGTGGTGAGCATTTTGAACCCCCAGATGCTTCACAAATTCATCCGTAAAAATGAAAAAGTACTTTTTTTTCTACAAAATTTTTCTTTTTTCATTTTTACAGATTAATTTGTGAAGCACTGGGGTATTCAAAATGCTCACCACCCATCTAGATAAGTTCCCTGGGCGGTCTAGTTTCCAAAATGGGGTCACTTGTGGGGAGCTCCAATGTTTAGGTACACAGGGGCTCTCCAAATGCAGCATGGTGTCCGCTAACAATTTGACTGAAAAATCAGCTCAAATTGTTACCGGACACCATGTCGCGTTTGGAGAGCCCCTGTGTGCCTACACATTGGAGCTCCCCACAAGTGACCCCATTTTGGAAACTAGACCCCCCAGGGAATTTATCTAGATGGGTGGTGAGCATTTTGAACCCCCAGGTGCTTCACAAATTCATCCGTAAAAATGAAAAAGTACTTTTTTTCTACAAAAATTTTCTTTTAGCCTAAACTTTTTTCATTTTCACATGGGGAACAGGATAAAATGGATGCTAAAAATTGTTGGGCAATTTCTCCTGAGTACACCGATACCTCATATGTGGTCATAAACCACTGTTTGGGCACACAGCAGGGCTCAGAAGGGAAGGAGCGCCATTTGACTTTTTGAACGGAAAATTAGCTCCAAAAGTCAAATTGCGCTCCCTCCCTTCTGAGCCCTGCCATGTGCCCAAACAGTGGTTTATGACCACATATGAGAGATCGATGTAATCAGGAGAAATTGCCCAACAATTTTTAGGATCCATTTTATCCTGTTGCCCATGTGAAAATGAAAAGAATTGAGGCTAAAAGAACAGTTTTGTTGGAAAAATTAAAATTACCATTTTTTCCTTCCACTTTGCTTTAGTTCCCGTGAAGCACCTGAAGGGTTAATAATCTTCTTGAATGTAGTTTTGAGTAGCTTGAGGGGTGCAGTTTTTGGAATGGTGTCAGTTTTGGGTGTTTTCTGTCATGTAAACCCCTCAAAGGGACTTCAAATGTGATGTGGTCACAAATAAAAATGGTTTTGTAAATTTTGCTGGAAAAATGAAAAATTGCTGATGAACTTTGAACCCTTATAACGTCCGAAAAAAAATTTTTTTTTCCCAAAATTGTGCTGATGTAAAGTAGACATGTGGGAAATGTTATTTATTAACTATTTTGTGGCACATACCTCTCTGGTTTAGCAGAATAAAAATTCATAATTTGAAAATTGCAAAATTTCAAATATTTTGCCAAATTTTTAATTTTTTCACATAATCGCAAAAATTATCGACCTAAATTTAATACTAACATGAAGCCCAATATGTCACGAAAAAACAATCTCAGAATCGCTCGGATCCAATGAAGCGTTCCAGGGATATTACCTCATAAAAGGACACTGGTCAGAATTGACAAAAATGGCCTGGTCATTAGGGTCAAAATAGGCCCGGGGTGAAGGGGTTAATTAATTCTAATGTAACAAAAAATGTATTATAATAGAAAAAGGGTAATTCCAATGCACTGAGTGATGTTAAAAAACCGGATCGTGAATAGAAACTAGCACAGAACCTGTACAGGTTATGGGTAAATATATATACATTTTTTTTTTTATTTTGCTGGCCCTCTACAGTCCACGAAAAGTAAGTATACAAAAATATGGATTACCGTATATACTCGCGTATAAGCCGAGTTTTTCAGCCCAAAAATTGGGCTGAAAAGTACCCCCCTCGGCTTATACGCAAGTCATACCAGTATACAGGCCCCCCTCAAGTTTGGCGCCCCCACCTCACATGCTGGCCCCCCCCGCATGCAGCGCTGCGTATATACATTACCAGGATATCAGCTGTCACCCTCCGGTAGCGGATCGCGGCTCCTGGGTTCCGGGCTCCATCTTCCTCTGTCTTCCTGCTTGTCACGTGACCGGCCGGCGTCGCAATGACGTCATCGCGATGAGCCCGGCGGCCACAAAGCAGGAAGACAGAGGAAGTTGGAGCCCGGAGCCCAGGAGCCGCGATCCGCCACCGTAGGGTGACAGCTGATATCCTGGTAATGTATATGCGCAGCGCTGCATGCGGGGGGGGCCATCATGTGAGGTGGGGGTGCCAAACTATGAGGGGGGCCCTGCTGGGGCCCTGTATACTACCACTGGGCTGTATATACTACTGGGGCTGTATATACTACTGGGGCTGTATATACTACTGGGGCTGCTGTATACTACCTCTGGGGCTGTATATACTATTGGGGCTGCTGTATACTACCACTGGGGCTGTATATACTACTGGGGCTGTATATACTACTGGGCTGCTGTATACTACCTCTATGGCTGTATATACCACTGGGGCTGTATATACTACTGGTGGCTGCTGTATACTACCTCTGGGGCTGTATATACCACTGGGGCTGTACATACTACTGGGGCTGCTGTATACTACCTCTGGGGCTGTATATACCACTGGGGCTGCTGTATACTACCTCTGGGGCTGTATATACCACTGGGGCTGTATATACTACTGGGGCTGCTGTATACTACCTCTGGGGCTGTATATACCACTGGGGCTATATATACTACTGGGGCTGCTGTATACTACCTCTGGGGCTGTATTTACCACTGGGGCTGTATATACTACTGGGGCTGCTGTATACTACCTCTGGGGCTGTATATACCACTGAGGCTGTATATACTACTGGGGCTGCTGTATACTACCTCTGGGGCTGTATATACCACTGGGGCTGTATATACTACTGGGGCTGCTGTATACTACCTCTGGGGCTGTATATACCACTTGGCTGTATATACTACTGGGGCTGCTGTATACTACCTATGGGGCTGTATATACCACTGGGGCTGTATATACTACTGGGGCTGCTGTATACTACCTCTGGGGCTGTATATACCATTGGGGCTGTATATACCACTGGGGCTGTATATACTACTGGGGCTGCTGTATACTACCTCTGGGCTGTATATACCACTTGGGCTGTATATACAACTGGGGCTGCGTGTATACTACCACTGGGGCTGTATATACCACTGGGGCTGCTGTATATACCACTGGGGCTGCTGCTGTATACTACCACTGGGGCTGCTGTATATACCTCTGGGGCTGCTGTATACCACACTGTTGGGGGCTGTATACCTGTGCTGGGGTCCACCCTTGGCTTATACACGAGTCAATAGATTTTCCCAGGTTTTGGGGGCAAAAGTAGGGGGGTCGGCTTATACACGGGTCGGCTTATACACGAGTATATACGGTATTTTGTATATTCAAGCGGAATTAATTTCTACTTGAATAAAGTATCTAATCTCTAGTTTCTAGAAATTAACAATACTCACCTAGTCATCCATTTGGTTGATAAGCCAGATGCTAGCTGGTCACGTTTCTGGTGGTGTAGTTGCTGCTTTACCACTTAGTGGATTCCACAGCCTTTCAAGAAAGGATGCTGTATAGGAATGGGCAAAGCCTAACTGTAAAGACCCCGAATGCTGACTTCCCTGAGAAGTCTGTGGTACAATTCGGGTTCAAGTTTGGCGGGGGGCTGTAAATAAAACTCCCCAAAATAGTGATTAAACATTAGTCCATACTCACATGTTTGTACTACCATGGTTGCTCAATAACTTAGGGATTATTCACTGGCGAGAGGGGCAACATCCAATCACAGATGCTGTCACAGAGAATGGGCATCTGTGATTGGCTGTTGGAGTAACCTAGAAACAGCCCATACATTTTATCATCTACCCTGATCTATTTATTACAAACTAAAACCAAAAAATATTCACAAAAATTATTGATATATTCTCATAAGTTGGTTTCAGACGATACATATCTACAAAAAACCCATAACGTTAATGTAAACATGTAAATTACTTATTCATTTGTTAAGTATATAGCAATTGACAATACTATTTTTGGTCTCTTAAGGAATTGTATTTCTAATTCACTTTCGTTTTTTTAACAAAGCAACCTCCTGAAATTGCCTTATTTCTAAAAACTAGAAGTACTGAGAAATATTTCAAAGAACAACTCTTTTGTAGTGAATGGCACTTTCCCTGTGCCGACAGATGTAAGATCAAAAAGCTTTCACACCAAAACAGTTATCGAAAGGCTTTACACCTAATGCATTTAGTCAATAAGGCATTAAAGTTAATTATTTTCTTTTTACTCTTGAGTATGTACTTCCATTATTAGTATTTCTCATTGTAAGGGCAATATTAATCAGCCCATTATAACCAGGTGACATTTGAAGCAATGTTTACATAAGTCCTTAGGCGCTTTTTTAAAAGTCAATATAAAATACGATTTCCGATAATGCTAATTAGTATTTTAATGTTACACTGTTAAAAAAAAGAATCTAGTAAGATGTTGAATGTTCTTCTGGTTTATGGCATGGATTTCCTATAAGTAATGTGCTTTGTAAATTATTTTACTATTATTTAGGTAGTTCTATTTTATGATGATTTCTAATTATATTACCATTATTTACCCTATGTCTAATATGCAGATTAACTTAGATAAAAAAGCATTCTACCAACTATGTTATATAGCATCAAGGATTTCTCCTGACTGAAAATGAATCTGGAAGTTTAAATAGTCTTCTTTACTGCTTTTCTAGTTATAAATGTAAAGAATGTCTAAATTTCCATCTATTTCTTCCTATAAATCATCTGCTGTACAACGTGAAATAGAGATTCTAGATTAAGAATGTAATAATTAAAATAAACTATAACTTGAGCATTGTTTCTAAGTCTGAAAGTTAATTTCAAATAAAAGTAATATAAAGTATATTTAAACTTTCATACACAGCAATTATGATGAGGCAAACATTTGCTCCATTAAGACAATTCAATAAGTGCAATAAAATAGGGTAATATGGGTAGTACTGTTTAGTGGAGCTGACACTTTTCTTAACACCACTTCTTAAAAAGTGGTCAGGGAGGGGTGGAGCTCTTATTATCAACAGTATTTGAGTAGTCACAACTAGTGATGGGCCTCCCCAGGTTGAGAAAACCAATCCACAGCTGTCTGCTTTATCTTGGCTAAGTATCAAATTGGGGTACTCCATGCCATTTTTTTAATGATTTATTTTTACATCAGTGTGTGTGTTTGTGTGTGTGTACAGAAACCAATCACTGATACCAGCACAGAGGGCCTGTTCTGCCCCTTCTGATGACTGCAAATCCCAAGCACTCTAATTACCAGTCCCTTAGATAATTTTATGCTCGTACTTACACCATCAGGGGCAAACAGACAGCTTTGAACTTGGCTAGAATGATGACTTGTAGTAAGACAGGAGAAACGCTGCAGTTTTCTTCCAGAATCTTGTATGTGACTACAACCAAACACAGTGGGTATGTAGGGGAAGCAGTGAATATGTATGAGGCTTAATGAGTGGTCCCAGAAGCAAGTGTGAGAGCAGCACAGAAGCATGGTAAGTACTCACTATTTTGTTTCCTTTTGCAGCCCCCTGGCAAAAATTTTATAGCTTAGGTTTTGGTCCCTATAGACTTATATGGGTTTGGGGTTCAGGGTCAAATCTGGTCCCAAACCAGATTTTTTTTAAAGTCTGGCTGGAAATGAGGATCCTTGTCTATCTCTAGCCACAACTTCTCAACATAAAAGTGAAATCTTAATGAGACCCACCTCTAACTGTAAGGATATAAAGCTTAATCAATCCATAACAACAGGGCTTCCATTAAATTACCAACAAACACCAAGTTTAACTTTTGATGCATGGGGTTTGGCCTTATGAAATATGCAAACTTTGGTACTATGTGTAGAATGCTCTTAGTCAGATCATGCTGGTGTAGCGCTTAATACCGTATATACTCGTGTATAAGCCGACCCGTGTATAAGCCGACCCCCCTACTTTTGCCCCCAAAACCTGGGAAAATTTATTGACTCGTGTATAAGCCGAGGGTGGACCCCAGCACAGGTATACAGCCCCCATCAGTGTGGTATACAGCAGCCTCCCCAGTGGTATATACAGGCCCCAGCAGTGTTACAGCAGCAGCCCCAGTGGTATATACAGCAGCAGCCCCAGTGGTAGTATACACGCAGCCCCAGTAGTATATACAGCCCCAGTGGTAGTATACACGCAGCCCCAGTAGTATATACAGCCCCAGTGGTAGTATACAGCCCCAGTGGTAGTATACAACCCCAGTGGTAGTATACAGTCCCAGTGGTAGTATACAGCAGCCCCAGTGGTATATTCAGCCCCAGTGGTAGTATACAGCAGCCCCAGTGGTATATACAGCCCAGTGGTAGTATACAGCCCCAGTGGTAGTATACAGCAGCCCCAGTAGTAGTATACAGCCCCAGTGGTAGTATACAGCAGCCCCAGTGGTATATTCAGCCCCAGTGGTAGTATACAGCAGCCCCAGTGGTATATACAGCCCCAGTGGTAGTATACACGCAGCCCCAGTAGTATATACAGCCCAGTGGTAGTATACAGCCCCAGTGGTAGTATACAGCAGCCCCAGTAGTAGTATACAGCCCCAGTGGTATGTATACAGCCCCAGTGGTAGTATACAGCCCCAGTGGTAGTATATAGCCCCAGTGGTAGTATACATACAGCCCCAGTGGTAGTATACAGCCCCAGTGGTAGTATACAGCCCCAGTGGTAGTATACAGCAGCCCAGTGGTATATTCTGCCCCAGTGGTAGTATACAGCCCCAGTGGTAGTATATAGCCCCAGTGGTAGTATACACACAGCCCCAGTGGTAGTATACAGCAGCCCCAGTGGTATATTCTGCCCCAGTGGTAGTATACAGCAGCCCCAGTGGTAGTATATAGCCCCAGTGGTAGTATACACACAGCCCCAGTGGTAGTATACAGCCCCAGTGGTAGTATACAGCCCCAGTGGTAGTATATAGCCCCAGTGGTAGTATACATACAGCCCCAGTGGTAGTATACAGCCCCAGTGTAGTATACAGCAGCCCAGTGGTATATTCTGCCCCAGTGGTAGTATACAGCCCCAGTGGTAGTATATAGCCCCAGTGGTAGTATACACACAGCCCCAGTGGTAGTATACAGCAGCCCCAGTGGTATATTCTGCCCCAGTGGTAGTATACAGCCCCAGTGGTAGTATATAGCCCCAGTGGTAGTATACACACAGCCCCAGTGGTAGTATACAGCCCCAGTGGTAGTATACAGCCCCAGTGGTAGTATACAGGGCCCCAGCAGGGCCCCCCTCATAATTTGGCGCCCCCACCTCCCTTTCTGGGCCCCCCCGCATGCAGCGCTGCGCATATACATTACCGGTCTAGCAGCTGTCACCCTCCGATGGCGGATCGCGGCTCCCGGCTCCGGGCTCCATCTTCCTCGCTGTCTTCCTGCTGTGTGACCGGGGCGCAGCGCGATGACGTCATCGCGACGCCAGCCGGTCACCTGACAATCAGGAAGACAGAGAGGAAGATGGAGCCCGGAGCCGGGAGCCGCGATCAGCCATCGGAGGGTGACAGCTGCTAGACAGGTAATGTATATGCGCAGCGCTGCATGCGGGGGGGCCCAGAAAGGGAGGTGGGGGCGCAAAACTTTTTAGGGGGCCGTATTGACTCGCGTATAAGCCGAGGGGGCACTTTTCAGCCCAATTTTTGGGCTGAAAAACTCGGCTTATACGCGAGTATATACGGTACCTTTTATTTAACTTCTTTATAATCATTAAATCATTTTTATGTACTGTTTATATATATTATTATTTAAATACATACATTTTTAAATTATGTATTTTTAATGTATAATAACAGTGTACAACAAGGGTAGGGAGGAAGGGTGGGTCTCCTGGATTTACTGCACACAGGGAGAAAAGAGGGCGACCTACAGTAGGAACAGGTTTATAAACGGAAACCTCCCCCTACTATTACAACACCCATACAGTTAATCACTGTAGCCCTACAGACATAGACTCCGTTAACCTCTTGAATGGGAACTCCAGGGAGAGAAACATTTTTTGTACTGTCCCTGCCCTGCTACATGATGAAGCTGAACTGTCCACTGTAGTTCCAGGATCTATAGTTCACTTATAAATCAAAATCAACTTAGCACTCACCACTTCCTCATAGGACAATACGTAACAGAGCAGATTCAGCCTCATGCTGCTGCAGAGAGCTGGAGAGTGTCTTTGGGATGTGGCCACTGGGAACTCCATGATCATCTTAGATTCCAGCCCCCTCATACTTATTGGTAGTGTAATGAATATGAGGCAAGGCCATGCCCCCTGCTCTCACTATATGCCAGCCCACACTCCATATGCCTGCTGTATGTATTGAATGTCTATTCTGGGGTAACAGTGATAGCTGTACAAATATACACACAGTCACTAAGCTCAGGAGAGTCATGCGAGACATACAGCAGACATATAGAGTGGTAGCTGTCATGTAGTGAGAGCAGGGGTGTGGTCATCCCCCTGATCAATACATTAGCAAAAACTATGAGGGTGCTGGAATGTAGGATGATCATGTAGGCACTAGCAGCCACGCCCCCACTACATGCCGTGTTCTCACTACATGCCAGCCTACACTCTATATGCTTGCTGTATGTATTACATGACTCTCCTGAGCTATCAAATATTGCTGCACAAACATACACACTTTCACTCATCCAAAAAGAGTCATTAAAGACATATATTTGGCATTTAGAATGGAGGCTGGCATAAAGTGAGAGCAGGGAGTGTGGCCATGACCCCTGTTCATTACACTAGCAACAATTATGATGAGGCTGAAATGTTGGAGGATCATTGAGCCCCTATTGGCCATGCCTCCACCACACCCCCTGTTCACTGCTGTAGCATGAGGCTGAATTTGCTGTTTGACCCATTGTATCCTGAGGGAGGGGTGAGTGCTGAGGAGCAGACATGATTTTATTGATTTATAAGTGATCAACCATCCTAGAACTGTAGAGGAAAGCTCAGCTTCATCATGTAGAAAGGCAGGGACAGTACAAAAACAGTTCTCTCCCCAGAGTTCCCCTTTAACTAACAAATACCCCACAGTCAGCATGGCATTTCCCATGCTGCCCTTCCGTATCTAGGACTGAACCATATTTTTCTACATAAGATCATGAGCTTGAGATAGATGCTTCCTCTTTCTAACTAGCAATAATTGGTATCATTCTCTTGATTATACTGTGAAGTAAAACCCATAATTGTGTAATGTGGCACGGGGTGGCTGGGTGTGTGAAACACTATAACCCTGTTTAGCAACATAGTACAGTCAATGAAAGTCCTATTTTTCACACATGTCTTATCCTCTTGATGGAGTGAGTTTGCCAATATGGCTAAACTTAGCTGCACACTTTCTGATGCCTATGGAACTCTACTGTGAGGCATTTACTTCATCTAATGATCTGGTCCATCCCCACCCATTACCTTCTTTGAGCTATGAACTCGAGACCACTCTGCTAGCCGACCCTTCCCAGGGTCCCTTTCCACTTGATACTTAGTCCTACAAATAGCCCTCTGACAGAACTCCAGCAGATTTCTGTAACTAAATCACTCTGTCTTCTCAGTGCTCAGTATTCTCTATCCATTGTCTCGTTCTTGATCTCCTCTCAACCTTGAGATACCCACATCATGCAGTTTGCTGCTAGCCGGATAATAGGTCTGTCTCTTTGTCATTCTGGGCCATATCTAACATTCTGACAGGAAACTGTCACTGTTCTCAAAATCAAACTTCTCCCTCTCTGGGTAGTCACATACATTAACTATTTCTTCCCCTACTGTTGTGATAACAAAATACAACATCACTGATACATGGTAAGGTACCGTCACACGCAGCCATATGGCTTCCATATGGCTGGCGATTTGATGTGAGCGCGCACGTTTCAAGCACTTTTTTCAGACAGCTGTGGAGCTGTCACATGTAGCTATCTAGTGTGCGATCTTCGGCGATCCTGCGTTATGGAAATTGCCTGCAGGAGACCGGAAGCGATCTTCCCATCACACATCGTGACGTCAAACGCCACAATCGTATAAGCAATGTGGGAATACTGTTTTGATAGGGGCGTGCTAGAGTGTGTTTTACCACGCTCCTATCACTGCAATTGGTGGACGGAACTGCGTTCCCATTGGTCAGCATTGCGTGAGCGCACGGGTCATCAAATAAGGCGCCTCGGACACGGCCAGCCAGTCGGAACGCAGTATTACCCACCAATCACTGAAGATGCAGCGCAAAAAAAACACCATCCAAGCACAACTACGGGATTGATTTCAGGATCGCTGTGTATGTCGCTATTGCCCTGTGACACGACAGGAAGCGCAGATAGGTGGATATCGACTGATTTCACTGCATGGCAGGGCAATCAGGCGATGCTCCACTGGCGATTTTTCACCGTAGAATTGCCCAGTCACATGCCACTACGCACATGCGATGTAGTTTCCACATCGCCGAATTCGGGAATTGCCAGCGTTCTCGCTGGCGATATGGAGGCGAGTAACGGTACCTTTAGAGTTCACGTCACATTATACATTATACCGCCCATCACAACTATAACATTTGGTGTCTTCAAGGGAAAACATGGCCAATATGTCTACCTTCTTACAAATACATCTCATAATATTTCCTCTACATGTTTTATAAGCACAACCGATCATAGTGTAAGACAATAAAACAAGTATATTTCACAACAGCAATTATACATGAACTGTGAGTAAACAAGAACTGTGAGTAAAAATATAAGTATATAGCAAAGTCCACATAAATTGGTGATCAGTAATCACAAACAGAAAAACTCAATTAAATGATAAAAACATTACATATAAAAGAAATAAAAATGGGTGAACTTATTTTAGTGGAATTGAATTCTACTTCAGTTTTACAAAAATCAGTATTCTCTGGAATGTGGATTGTTTTTGTAATTTGTTCCATGAAAATTCAGCAAATGGCTGCCATTTTATTGAACCATAGTGGGTCAGTATAAGGTTAAATGAGCCCTAAAATCTAATATTTACCTAAACACTTATGTCTCCTGTCACATTTACTATTGTTCACTTTCTCCCAGATAATCCTTGGCACCTCTTTATATTACTTCCACTCGCTCAAACTCTTGGACTCTTCATTCTAGGCTGGAACTTCCAACTTTTCATATCATGATGTGCGCTGCAAGTTTACGACTTTTATCTATGTCATTACTTCCGGCCATCACTAGACCCAGAATGTACCTATTGCATTTCATCTGATCCACTTATTTCTTGAAATAAACCTC
This sequence comes from Allobates femoralis, assembly GCA_033576535.1. Taxonomy (NCBI): domain Eukaryota; kingdom Metazoa; phylum Chordata; class Amphibia; order Anura; family Aromobatidae; genus Allobates; species Allobates femoralis. The sequence goes on from JARQOC010000001.1 coordinate 384,587,321, forward strand.
AGCTAATATATTCCTACAACACATAGGAATATGTGTCAAAGTTATATTATCGTGTTGAATTTTTCTATGTTGCATTCGGTCAATTATAAGATTTTTGTTATCTGTAGTATGTAGTTGTATGTACACCTGTAACGCTAATCCCTATCCACTTCTTTTAAATACGGGAGATTACATCATGGGGGCAGAGGACCAGTGGAAGCGCCAAACCGGGCGCAAAATGACTCGTTGTCCGCTCCTTCTTCCCCGCTCCATGTAATTCTTCACCAAAAAGAAAAAGTTTTCCTTTGCAAATGTCATTAACGGGTAAATACACCTTGTCTTCCTATTTTGCTCAATGATGTTGTTTTTTTTGGGTAGCACCCCGTGACTAGTAAGCACGATTGAATTATGCTATTCGTTTAGCGTGAGCTGGCAAGCTAAAAAGGCTTTGGCAGGTGTAGTCCCAGTTTTTCAGCTATTTGGTCGCCTTCAATCCATATTAAGATATCCTCCCCACTCAGTATGGCTAGGGTCACACTTGCGTCATGCATCCGCTAAAAGTATGCATTATTTTCATGTGCAAATGTTGAAAAACGCGTGTGTTAACGCACCCATAGGCTCCATTGCAAAAAACGCATTGCAAAAGTGCAATGCGTTTGACGCTATGCATTTTTGTAAGTGCACCAGAAAACATGGTCTGCAGCGTTTTTTGGTGCTTTTGCAAAAACGCATGTTTTTTTAAACATGGGAGTCTAAGGGCAATGCATCCATTAACGCATGGTACATGTATGTACAAGCGTTAATGGATGCGTTAATGGATGCTTTAATGCATGGTACATACATGTACAATGCGTTAACGCATCAGTTAATTGAGCCAACATGTATGCACACATGCCAGGAAAATGGCAATGGAAAAAAAGGATCCTTTAATGTATCCTGCAAACAGATGCAACCTCCCAAGTGTGACCCTAGCCTATCAGGGGGAAAAAAAAATCTTTTTTCATCCTTTTAGGCTGGGGTCACATTTGGCTAGGCAATTGCGTTCACCGCATCCAGATCCAGATGCGGTGAACACAATTGCCTTTACACAAATTTTTAAGGAAAAATGTGTGCAGAAAACCGCAATCCAGTAACTGGATTGCTCCGGATGTGTAATTCTGAGCAATCCGGTTACCGTATACTTTGTTCAAACCCATTTACAGTAAGCCGGCTATTGTCAGCTTTGTACAATTTTGTCAGTGAAGCCGCAGCTCCTGACAGTTGCACAGATACTGTACATAATGTACATATAGTATCTGCCGCTGTCCAGGGTCCTGTAGGCATTTACATTAGATCTATGGGCAGCGCACCGCCATAGATCTAATGTAAATGCCTACAGGACCTCGGACAGCGGCAGATACTATACGTACATTACGTACAGTACCTGCACAACTGTCAGGGGAGCCGCGGCTTCATTGATAAAATTGTAAAAAGCCGACAATAGCTGGCTTACTGTAAATGGGTTATTAACCCCTGACATGCCTACAGGAGTGGGCAGCATGTCTCTAGGGGGGGTGGGCACCCCCTAGAGACATGTTGCCCACAAGTAATATTAATAATTAATGCTTTAATATACAGTTAACACTTTGTTCATCCCTGCGGCAGCAGGGATGAACAAAGTATACGGTAACCGGATTGCTCAGGATTACACATCCTGAGCAATACGGTTACCGCATTGCGGATCACAGAAGCGCTCCGCAAACTGCAGCCTGCATGGTTTTTCGTGCAGGCTGCAGATGCGGAGCCGGTAACCGGATTGCATATAGTGCAATCCGGTTACCATAATGAGCTCCTATGGGGAGCATTTCCTGATCCGGTTTTGAGCTTTTTGAAAGCTCAAAACCGGATCAGGATTTCTAAATACAACCGCATGTATGACCCTAGCCTTATACTGTGTTTAACTACAGTACATCCTTTACATCTACTGTCACACGCGGCAATATTGCTAGCAATTTCACTGGCAATTTGCTGGTTGCAGTGAAATCATGGACACATTGTTCCATTTGTACATGGCAACAAAATAGGACAATGTGTCCATGATTTCACTGCAACCAGCAAATTGCCAGTGAAATTGCATGCAATATTGCCGCATGTGACGGTACCTTTAGACATGTGTGGAAACCCTTTCCTAATAGATTTTCTTTTTCTTCATTTTCTTCCTTTTTTATGTAGCTTTTCACAATATAATTTTTAATATTAGCAGGCTGTATGGGCAAAAGGTGAAACTGTTACAAGGCCTCCTTTTAAAATGTACTTGCTCTTTTTAATTGTTTAAAATTGTTGGTAACCTTCAATTAAAGTAAGAAAAAGCCCACAATAGTCTCTGAAATAACTTGAAACTGACAAAAGTAATCAAAAAAAATGTGCTTTTAACATTTGTTCCATGATGATTTCATGATGACTCATTGACAAAGGGCGCAAGCCAAATTTTTAATCTAGATGATGTGAAATAAATTTTTGTTTTATACTACACGCGATTCACCCTTTTTTCTTGGATTGACAAAAGTAATGTTCAATTTAGATTTACTGAATGTTAACAAATGAAAAAAAGACATTGTTTGATTTTTTTCTGGTGAACCACTACTCAAAAGCAAACAAAATAGCGAATACAAATGGCCTGGACAAATATGATGATACATAATTTAATATTTTATTGCAAAATCTTTTGAGGCAATCAGTGCAAGCAAATGATTTCTTCAATTCTTAATGAGATTTATGCACCTGTCCACATGTGTTTTGGCTCACTATTCATGGGCAAATTGCTCCAGCTGTCTCAGGTTTAAAGAGAACCTGTCACCCCCCTGATGCTTTCCAAACTGAAAGCACCACTGAAGGAAGCGTGTCTGCTGTATTCAGTGAAGGGGTCTCCCATGTTTCTACCCGCATTACAAGCTGTAAAAACCACTTGATAAAGTTTAGAGATAACGAATCCGGAGGGACTTACTGATTATGGATTCCTTGTTGTTCCCGGGGGTCCTTCCCGCCTCCTGCCTCTCTGTGCCGCCCCTTGCATGTGATGTCAGAGCCGGAGCCCGCCCTGCTACAGATTACGCTGTATACATTCAGGGGGGTGGGCTCCAGCCCTGATATCACATGCAAGAGGCGGCACAGAGAGGCAGGGGGATGGCACAGAGAGTCAGGAGGTGGAGAGGACCACCGAGAACAGCAAGGATTGCATATTCAGTATGTCCCTTCTGACTCATTATCTCTAAACTATATAAAGTGTTTTTTACAGCTAACAGGGTGGGTAGAAACATGGAGACCCCTTCCCTGAATGCAGCAGACACTCTGCATTCAGTGGTGCTTCAGTTTTGAAAGCACCAGGGTGTGACAGGTCCTCTTTAAAGGGTGCCTTCTCCAGATTACATGTTTCAACTTCTACGCATGTTTTTTAAGATTTAGATAAGGTCTCAGAGAAAGCCACTTAGGAATAGTCCAATGCTTCACTAACAGTCCAATGCTGCACTCTTAGCCATTCTTGTATACTTTTAGATGTGTGTTTTGGTTGATTATCCTATTTGAGGATTCATAGACCTGCAACTTCGACACTGGGCAGAACAGTTTGCTACAGAATGCTTGTATAGTCTTGAGATTTCATTGTAACCTGCACAGACTTATAACACACTGTGTCAGATGCAGAAAAGCAACCTCAAAACACAAACAAGTCACCTCCATTTTTCCCAGTAGGGGTAATGTACTTGTTTTTGCAGGTTTTAATTGCCAAAAGCTCTAATTTTGTGTAATCTATACAAAGGACATACTTTTAAAAGCTTTGCGTCTCGTCAATATGCATTTTAACAAACGAGTCTACTCTATTTATGATTTACTTTCAACAGTGGATTTCTACTCGGTCATGTTCAATGAAGTCCACTTTTACCAAGATAGCGATGGATGGTGCGATCTGACAATGATGTATCTTGACCCTGGAGTTTATATCTAATCTCTTTGCAAATTGCTCTGGACTTCATTTACCATTTTTATTATCAATCTCTTCAATTTGTCATAACAGGAACATCAAGTTGTTTGAAGATGGTCTTAAAATATTTGCTTTGTATATGTTTTTAATAATTTTCTTTTTAATCTCCTGAGACAACTCACTCAATAGCATTCTAGCATAGGGATATATTCAGCGTAGTACTCACGATGATACAAAACAACACAGTGACCACTTTTCAACTCAAGTAGGTAGACTGACTAATTAGACGTTGGTTCACACTTGAGATGCTACCTATGGGACACATCTTAATTTTACATGTTCCTATGGTAAAATTATTATCAGTATTTTCTAGTAGTCAGCTAATGAAGAGAAACTAATTCAGGTACATGAACAGATTCTTCTATTTTCAAATAACATTGTAGCCCCAACAATAGCAGTGGTACAGTCTAGCCCAATGAAACACAATAGGCACCCAGGAGGTGTGTGGTTGTATGGTAGTGTCATGACAGTGGCAAAAATGACAAGGTAGAGAATTGTGATATGGCAGGCAGAGAGATGTGTGGCAGTTTAGATGCAGCATCAGCAGTGCCAGCAGCAGAAGCGCTACGAAAGCAGAGAAGACTTTTTGGACTGGGAGTAAATGTCTAATGTAATCATTTGTGTCAGCCATAGGTGAATCAAATTTGTTACTGATTCTACATTGCAAACTTATTATATGTATACTCACGATTCATGATGAACAAGGACAGTCGCGTTTCGTATCTAGAGTAGGCAGCTAGTCAAGCATTGTAAAAATAAAGAGATGTTTTATGTTAAAAGTAAAAAAGGGAAAAGGACACATGCCTTTACAAAATAGGCTGTGGCCAATAGCAAGCATGTGCTACTTGATTCTTGGATTTCTATTGACAGACTGAAACTATCACTCCCATTTTCAATCTGATACATCAGCATTGATGAAGTAGCCTGCAATTGCAATAGGCCTGTTCTGTCTTTATGAAGTGTGCTCCTATTCCTTACGCCCCCTCACACTTCCCTGTGTCCAGTACTTATGATGACCATTTTCACACAATACTGGAAACATGTTCACATGCATAATAATTAAAATCAATGGGGATCTTCACACCTCAAATCCCTATGAACCACACACATGTACGTTTGATCCACATGGAGAAATATCCATTTTTTTACCATTAGCACAGATACCATATATACCCCACATGGATGTAATCCGTGTTATACGTACCACTAAAAAGCACGATACTGAAATGAATTGTTTCAATAGCGGGTCAGGTTACCTCCTGCTCAAACCAATGGATCTCATACAGGTCAGGTCAAATCATAACAATAGCATAGATAAAAAAGAGAAGTTAAAATATAACTTTTAATAAACTCAAATGTTAGAAAGACCTAGTTGTCTAGACTAACAAAAACAGAAAGTCGTGCAAAAGTGACAGTGCAAAAAACTGTGTATTGCTGTGAGTAGTCCCCTTTACTCTATACCAAGGGGTTAATAGAGTCAAATCTAGATTCCGTCCATATACCTAGGAATACTTATGTCTCTAGTCGTGTCTACCTACCTACAGGAAGTGCAATATCAAGGTTCATACACTCCCCTCATGGTACACAGACCACATGTATAGGTGGAAAAAACAAAGTATGCACTCCAAGTCGGAGTGATCTCACCCAGTTACTCCACCGCTTCACATGAAGTGAGTCCACATAGACTTGGATCAACCTTTCATTGATGTTGTCCAGGCTGCTCAGGGCTCAGTACTTTATAGTCGCCACCATGTCATCTGATGCATTCATCACTCCGATTTTGTTAGTCTAGACAACTAGGTCTTTTTAACATTTGAGTTTAATAAAAGTTATATTTTAACTTCTCTTTTTTATCTATGCTATTGTTATGAAATGAATTGTTTGTTATGTATAAAAGATGTGCAAAGATAGATAAATGATGAAAAAATAGATAATAGATGGATATTGTAGTTAAATCAGAACAATACTTAATATGTAAACAAGGTTCAATGCCCCCAACAAACCAAACTCTACTGGTAACTGCTATAAAGCAAAAAAAGAAATGGTAGCAATGAAAATAAAAAAAAAAAGTGGACTTTATAAGACCCTATAGTGGGGCAATGTTTCGGCTGCTAATGTGGCACCCCACATGGTCAGGCGGGGTATTACATCCATAGGTGCAGTGGGGTATTGCACCCATAAAAGTGGTGTAATTTTTCGGCAGCTGCAAGTGGATACTAGGCTGGTGGGTGGGAACCATTCCTGCACTCCACATTAGAATAGGAGTGGGAAGTTACCCCAGGGAGGGAGATATATTCACCTCTAGAGGGAGGTAGAGAGTGAGGGTAGTAGTCGGAGGATAGGAGTCAAGGAGGAGTTTGGAGCGAGGCGGAAGGTTAACTCGGGCAGCTCTATGCTGATACGAAGAGAAGATGAGAGAGGATCCTGAGGGGATCCTGAGAGAAGGTGCCTGATGTGGGAGGCTGGGCCCTAAAGAGAAATGGGGAACCCCAGCATGGAGCGGCCATACTCAAGGGAATTCCCCAGTCCACCACGGGAACGCCGGACCCAAGGAAACGGCCAGAGTCCACCTCTGAATTCGTCAAGCGGCTGCTGCAGTCTGTTCACCGGCTGCGGCACCCTGCTAGATGGAGCGGTCTGCCTGCTTCTTCACCACGAGGGAGGGGAGCCCTAGTCTACCTTTAAGGAGCCATTGGGTATAGACTCACCCCTAGGGCGGGGAAGGAAGGTCCCGGGTTCATTAACTAAGGCATACCACCCGTAGAGCTATGTGTTTGATTAACATCTTGCTGAACTGTGGACTATGTATTTTGCTGCTGACCTTTTACAGTAAAGTACCCGGGAGAAAGTGACTTTGCTTTTGTGTCGTTATCTTCATCAACCTGTTTGCTTACAGGAACGCTGCCCCGGAGGACCAGCTCCACCTGTAGGGAGCTTTGCCATCTTTGCCGCGATACCATTGCCCTCACCAGGTACTACAGGTGGCGTCACGTGACAACAACAAACTCTTATCCCCTTTCCATAACCCCTTATTGAAGTGTCATCCAGGCCACGGACTCAGGCGCTGCCACCCGTGACATCCCCGTGGAACACCCACCGAGCCTGATACCTGAGTACCCCAGGGCCTGGGGCTCGACACTAAGAATTTTTGTTAAGCAGACCGTGACAAAGGTTGTTAGCAACCGAAACATCACCATGCTGTATAGGTTAATAAAGTCCATTTTTTCATTTATGTTTTTGAAGTGCTGATTTTCCTTTTTTTGCATTAGATGCATAGATAGAATAAATAGATTTTAGAGTTATAAGTCAAATAAATATGAGGTCCCCTCTCTTTTTGGTAACCAACCAAAGTAAAGCAAACCTGTCTGCTTTACCTTGGCTTGTTATCAAAAATATCAGGGAACGAATGCCATATTTTTAAATTATTTATTTGTAAATATTTAAAAAAATGGCATGGGGTTCACCATATTTTTGATAACCAGCCAAGGTAAAGCAGACAGCTGTGAGCTGGTATTACTAGGCTAGAAAGGCTCATGGGTATTTGGCTCCTTCCAGCCTAAATATACTAGTCCATAACCACCACAAAATTCAGTGCATCCATTAGATGCACCAATTCTGGTGCCTCACCCCTGCTCTTTTCGATTGTCTTTGTGCAATGGCAATCGGGGTAAGGGTTTATGGGGTTGATGCCAGCTGTGTAATGTCAGCTGGCATTAAGCCCTAGTGTTAGAAATGGAGAGGTGTCTAATATATACCCCCCATTACTAACACAGTAATTTATATGTTCAAATATTTTTTATTGGTTTGCAAATAAAAGAACGGCATAACATACAGTATGATTTGCAGAAATGATACAGAAATCAATGAAGTACAATAAAAGGAGATTAGTAATCTAGGTGGTACAATATGAAGAAAGATGTACAATCTATATATTCATAGACCGAGGATGAATCAGAAATATATAACACTACTCAAGGCTTTAGTCGCTCGGTCAATGATTTATATAAATATCAATCATATTCCAGTAATTTGGTTATTTAATGTATAACGAGTTGCTAAACAATAACTTAACTATTTACATACATGGAAGTACAAAGAGTAAGTATATAAGAATGCCCGCTATGAATTAACCTGGGTATGATTTACTTGAAATAGTAATGGTAAATAAGTTGGATTGGGGTACAAAGATTAATCTGGTCTTGTACAATGTTGAGGTCTTTATGGTTGATTTGTAGGAGACATAATTTTATTCCACTCCTTCCATTTTTTGGAGTATTTTTTTAAAAGGTTGTTTCTAAGGGCGTATGTGTATTCGTATGTGTTGTGACATGCTATTTTCTCTATTGTGTTTTCCACCGTAGGGGGAATAGGGTCTCTCCAGAGGGCAGCAATGTTACTTTTAGCTGTGAGTAGAATTTGCGTAATGATAGGTCTATGTTTATGAGGGATGGATTCGAGGCCAACAAGGAGAAGTACTAATTCAGAAGATAGGTGTAATTTGAAGCCAGTGATGCTATTAATTAGAGCCTCAACTCTATCCCAGAAGTATTTGAGAACTCTACAGCTCCAAAAAATGTGAGTCAAGCTACCAATAGCATTACAATTCCTCCAGCCACAGTAATTTGTAAGGCAAAAAACCCCAAAAGAATATTTTTATTTAAAAAAAACACCCCCTGACACTAGTCCTCATTCACCAATTTATTAGAAAAAAACATGAAGATCGACATAGTTCAAAAAATCCGAAGTACTCAAGTACTCCACAAAAGTGAACCTGAAAAACATAAAAAGAGAGCATTAAAGAAATAAAGACAAGATTCAGTCCTTCGCTCTCCAATACATTCCTAAAAGAGCTCCTACGTAGGTCTGTTGTTGTCCAGATGAAGGTCTCATGATTCAGTCTCCTAGCTAATGGAGCCTTGTACAGAGAACAAAGCCTCATGGGCTGCAACAGCAGCCACTTCCAGCTCTCACACTGGGCTCCTTGAGAGCCAGTGACTATGACAAGCAGAGATATTAGTAAAGTTACTGCAGGTTACAGTGTCCAGGTCACACAGCTTCACAAAGCAGTCACTGATCTCAGGGAGACCAGTAGTGGAAAACACTGCGGGCAGCCTGCAAAAGTGCTCAAACACAGTGAAATCCTAGGTCACACAGCTGACAGAGCGAGAGTCAGCTGCAATGATAAGAAGTGATATCATAAGGTTACCGCAGGTCACATAGAAGGTATTATAAGACATGGCCAATGTAACCTTAAAATGTCACCACTCAGCACTGCAGTCAGCTTTCTCACTAACCACTGTGTAACCTGGACACTGTGACCTGAAGTAACTTTACTGAAGCCACTGCTTGTTGAAGCGCAGATTGAGAGCTAGCAGTAGCAGCTGTTACAGCCTATAAGGATTTGTTCTCTAAACGAGGTTCCATATCCTGGACAACTGAGTCGGGAAATATCGTCGAACCACCATGGGGACTACGTTGGACCTGCGTGGGAATTGTTTTCTAAATAAATTGGTGAACAAGGGACTGCCTCTTGTCTTTATTTCTTTAATTTTCTATTTTTATGTCTTTCAGGTTTGCTTTTGTGGCCTACTTTCCCTGAACAGAGCATGATCTTTATGTATTTCTTAATAATTTGGTGAACAAGGACTAGAGTTGTTTTTAATTTTTGCAATTTTTAAGCCTTTTAACTTTCTGAGTTACTAATGGTGCATATTTGATAGACACCTCTCCATTACTAACACCTAAACTTGATGTCAGCTGACATTACACAGCTGGAATCAACCTTGTAAACTATTACCCCAATTGCCCACGCACCAGAGTAATCAGACAGAGCTGGTGCAAAGTGACAAAATCTAATCCAATCCAATTGATGCGCTGGATCTGGAGCTGCAGTACCCTGGTATTTTAAGGCTGGGAAGGGCCCAATAACCATGGTCCTTCACTGCCTGGTAAAACCAGCCTGAAGCTGTCTGTACTTCATTGGCTGATTCTCAAAAATATAGGGGACTACATGTTTTTTTTTAATGATTTATTTGTGACAACCGTCCAAGGTAAACGCAGACAGGTCTGCTTTACCTTAGCAGGTAAACAAAATTGGGCTGACCCCACATCGTTTTTTTGAAATTTGTATTAATTTGCCTAATACCAATAAAATCCTTCTATTTTATCATCTATCTATATACAATATGTCAATCTCGCTATCAATAATCATTTATCATTTGCTAAGTATCTTTGCAAATCTTTCACACATAAAATATATTATTTTCAGTATTATGCATTTTTTTCCTGTACATTGAAATACAGTTGTCATACGAATGTCATACACATGATTCACACGTACACATGGAAAGCACATGAATGACACATACATACACATGAATCCCCACACGGATAGGCAAAATGGAATGTGTCACACCTGTTTTTAAAAAATTATATGAAGGGTGCCTTACAGATTACTGGCATTAAATGGCAATCCTTGAGTGGTCCTATGTTTTTTATGTCTTGTGATAGATCCCCTGACTTGCTGTAATACACCATGTGACTGGATTGCTGCAGGAAATTATGAGAAGCTCTCGCTGCTGTATCTTACACCATTAGCTTGCCCACTAAGGCTGTGTTCACACCATGGCACAATCCGATCCTGGGCTGTCAGGGGTGAACCTGACAGCCCTGGACCGGATTTCGGCACTATAGTATGCTATGGGGCCAGATGGAGCCGGATGGCAGCTATCTGCCATCCGGCTACCATCTGTCCGGGAGAATCCGTGAGGATTCGGATTTTTTCTCCCGGACACAAAAATGCTGCATGCAGCATTTTTGTGTCTGGGGAAAAAAAGCTGATCCTCCCGGTCTGGTGCGATCCGACGCCCCCTAACATGATGGTCTATGGTGCTGGATCGCATCGGAGCCGCTCGCCGGGTGCTGAAACTCAGCGCCACTCAGCGCTGAACGTCAGCACCATGGAGCTGTCCCCTGCTGACAGTTCAGGACCACGGCTTGCTCCCCACGAGCCGTGGTCCTGAATTACCAGCAGCTACGGCTGCAAATGAGCCACCCAGCTGGACACCGGACCGGAGGGCATAATTGGCCCTCCGATTCTGTGTCCAGATCCGGTCTGGGCTGTCAGGTTCACTCTTGACAGCCCTGTCCTCAGATCTTGCCAGCTTTTTACTGTCGGACTTAAACGATCAGCTGATGCTTTAGTATATCAATAGTGAAATACCAGAGCTAGATTTGGGGTAGCTAAGTTGCTGCTTTAAGCCTGGGTGTTGCCGTGCACATGGTCATCCTGTAGAACATGTGCATAAATTTATATGGTTTGGCTAAGCGCTAACTATATTAGAATATGACATAAGAAACACGTACTAGATGTATATGTATATATTGCGGGATGTTTATTGAAAGTTGATAGGTTTGACGATCTAATTAAAGGCTGAAAGTTTAAAATATATACAAGTACACACTAAATAAATCATACCTAAAGATCAGATTATAATGTGGGTAGTGGTTTTGTATAACACTGTATTATCCGCAGGTTTTACAGATTAAAACAATAAGCACTAAAAACTGGAATTCAACATTTGAGTTTAAACGTTGCATTTAAAATTATATACTGTTAAAAAATCATATAGTGTTAAGAAATTAAAAGGTGCCATGGGGCACACAATAAAATTGGGGTAACTCCGTCCTTGGGCTGAACCGGAGTGGATGCATATAATATTCAGTCCATGTCAATACGTGTAGTTCAATTTCCTCTTTCAATGCGCAGGGTGTTATGCTCTTTCCACTTTGTAATCTGTGCTCTTGGTATTAGGATTCCACTGGTGCCGCGATGAACGATGTTGGGTGAGGTTCTTTTAGGGGGTGAATGCTGAGGTACTTGTTTTGGTTAGATGGAGTAGCGTCTCCTGGGGGAGTCCCAGTTTGATGTAACTTGTTCTTATTTGTGGCTGTTTTTCCAGCTGTTGTTTTGGTTGTGTGGAGTTCTGTAGGTTCTGATGTCCATGGTATACAAAAACACTACTCACATATCTAAAATATCATTCAGACAAGAACCCCAGGAGTTAGGCCAGATACTTGCAATCAAAAACAAGCTTTATTGAGACATAATAAGTCAGCTTAAAACAGAGATGTTATACAAAGCATACACACAAGCAGGGGACCCTCCAGTATAATTACATAGGTGCAAAAATCAATCTAATCCATCTCTTGGCACAATAGCCCACCTATACATAACATTGCGACATACTCCTATGTACATACCAAGTGGTTACAATCATGAAAACAATAAAAGCAATGTACTGGGTCAGAGTAACATCTACCTACTTGTGGCTGCCTCCCCTGACACGCGTTTCGTGTTAGCTTTCTCACAAGGGGGTCATATCTAAAATATCATTATAATCTGATCTTTAGATACCCTTTATTTAGTGTGTACTTGTATATATTTTAAACTTTCAAGCTTTGAATAAATTATCAAACCCTATCAATTTTCAATGCACATCCAGCAAGAGGGTCAAACATATACATCTAGTACGTGTTTTTTATGCCATATTCTAATAGAGTTAGTGCTTAGCCAGATCAGCTGATGCTGTCAGGTGACAGTATCAGCTGATTACTGGCAGTTCCTTGCAGCTGATCGGACATGTCTCAGGAGTGTGCGGAGAGGTGAGTATGCTGTTTTTTTTTTCCTACTGTTTACTTGGATTTCGCTTTAGCAGCGAATGTACAGGCAGCGAGAAAGTCTGTCTGAACAGCAAAAGTGAAAGTCCATTCACTTTGCTGGGAACGCAGACGCAGATGCTCTTTTGGGGAAAGCGCGCATAAAAAGAAGCAGAAAATATGCAGTGTGAACGTAGCCTTACTGTGTTTTTTGCACTGGATTTTGTTACTGCATTTTTGCTGAAGATTTGCATAGAAACTATAGCAAAAATACACACAAAAAATTGATCATGCTCATTCTTTCAAAAAACAGCAAAACCTGTGATGTTTCCACTTTCTGCGTCAAAAGAACCCCAATGTGTGTGGATAGCTTTTCTTGAAATCTTTTGATATTAACCAAAAACACAGGAAATGATTAGCATAGATTTACATAAAACCAAGGCAAATCCGTAGCTCAAATCCACAGCAAAATGTACTGTTTGAACATAGCCTGATGCTGTGTCCCACTTTTGAATTGCACAATGATAAAGAAGGAATGCCACATCAGTCCTAATCTTGGGATTATGATGTTTAATGGTATAATGTAGTAGCTGGACCCCCTCCTTCCTTCACTCAAAGTACATTAATCTGATTGAGGAACCAGTGGTGCGGCCATTTGCTCTAAAATGTCCCAGGAACCATTTTTTAACATGAGAATGTCAGACTGCATGTTGCTCTTACCACATTAAATACCTTTAAACATGCTAACATGCCACATTGTCAACCCACTGTTTTGGTATATACAGGGTAGCAATTTCAGATATCCAGTGGCATTGAGGTTTCCATTGATGAAGAATGGACCCACTATTTTTGTACCCCATATACCACATCATACCGTCAATTTTTGTGTTCCAACAGTCTTGGAGGGATCTATCCACTGTGGGTTAGTGTCAGACCAGTAGCGATGGTTTTGTTTGTAACTTCACCATTCACAAAAAAGTTTGCCTTATCACTCATCTGAAGGCAATTGTCTATGCTGTGAAGATACGAGATGTGCAGATACTGGAAGCCTGTGCTAGCATTTCTTCTGCGGTGTTGCTATCAGTGTGTCAAGAGTGAGATAAGAGGGTTGCATTGACAATCCAACACAATGGGCAGCACTTTGAACACATTTTATAAATGGTCATATACTTTAAAATAACTCATGAAAGAATAAAGTTTCATTAAAAAACCAAGCACACCATTGTTTTTCTTATGAAATTCTCAATA